>OVBA01003649.1:0-26921 GCA_900406435.1 Lepidium aucheri | reverse complement strand
ATTCTTTATTAAATCATTCTTCATACAAATTTTAATCTTTGATTCTTCAACGTTGAGCAAAGCGAGGTCGTGAGTGAGGTGAGATTGATTTGGTTTGGATATCCATTTGGTGTAGAGCTTGTTAGATTTTTGATTTTCGTAATGATATAACTAGTTAAACTAATTTTTATTTTTGCAGATTCAATGATCACAACTAGTGTTCATTTCGAGTAAAGAAGGTGTTACGTTGAAACTGAAGAAGGGTATCGATGGAATGCGAATGAAACTATTAAATATAGAGTAACGTTTAAAACATCGAGTATTGAGAATATCACTTACTCGACCTTAGTAACACATGGACAACTAGATAGTAAGCGGTGGAATGCGAATGATGGTAATCAGATTTATGGGATACAGAGCCAGTTAGAAATGTGACTTTGTATTCTTTATTCGGCTTTCCCACCAACAAACATAAAAGTGTGTACCTTTGACTTGATTTGAGGCCATTGACCATCGATGAGATGCTTCTTTTTCTATATGTTCAATGGAGAACCAGATAAGTTCTTTATTAATAAAGTCAATATACCTAGTTCTCTGGTTGCTTTCCGGTCGAAGTATGTACATTGAATTGAATGGAAAGATATTAAAGAATATCTTCAGGAAAATATATATTTCTAGGATATCAAAAAATATTTTAGGATATATTACTCAACTATCATTTTTACCACAAAATTGTTAATTCAGGTTCTTTGAGCAACCTCTTGTTTTACCAAATGCACTTTGAATGGCGTCTTCATCATCTCCAACATGGTTCCAAATAAAATACCTATGGTGAAGCTCAAAATTTTGAAAATACTCTTGCCCTTCAGAATTTTGAAAATACCTATGCTTGGGCCTTGTCTTCTCAAAGAGAAACTTGGTCAATGCATCAAGGCCAGCGCCGAAATCAGGTCTCAATTTTTCCAACTGTATAGACACACAAGATATTATGTAACTCATCCGTAAACAAACATCCAAACCGCTTAGCATAGGATAAATGTAAAATAGGTGAAGAAGCATGCATGGAATGATATAAACTGAAATCTGATCAAGTCTCTAGAGGTCCCTTTCATCATTTAGAGGCCTTATAAGGGTAAAATACTCTCAGTCTGGAAAAAGAACATGAATGGAACCTCAGATCTGCAAAGACATTGTTCTCGTTAACACCGACTCACAATTGTGCTACCAAAAAAGTTTACACTTGATCACCACACCTATCTTTCTCAATAGTGGATGATTGTTTAAATAAACAAACCAAAGAACAGAAAACACATGCAACTTTACCTCAATTTTAGCATCAAATATCTTCATTACCCTGAACCGGCCCTTAACGCAAGTTATGAATAGTCATACGGAGTAATCATACAGCTATCTTCCACCAGATTCAAAGAAATGTCCTATAGTTTCCATTTGTCTTATACCCCAAACAAAACCCATGTAACTTGAAACATTCTTGCACTGTATGTCCCATTTTCTCACAATGAGAACATATAGATTTCTGATTTGAACGAATATCCATTATTGTTAGCAGCTGCTATGTAATATCCATAGCCTTGATATGTAATATCCATGATAGGAGCAGATGCTTGAAAAGCCACTATGTCAAACTATGGAAGAAGGACGTATATTCATGTGTCTCATCTTGAGTTACTATGTTGGAAGCCTCTTCAATCGTAGAATTGGTTTTAACATGAGAATATGGCGACGTGTCTGTTCATAGCACTCATTAAGACCCATAAGAAACTTGGTAACACGACTTCTTTTGTCAAATGTTCCCACTTAACTACGGCATCGCATTCACATATACCACATGTACAAACTGGAAGCTCAATGTAATTTTTGTGTTCTTCCCACAATGTTAACAACTCAATATGGTAAACATAAACGTCCTTAAACCCCTGCTCAATCCTGCTCAAACATTGCTCAATATCATAAACACAAGGTGCATCATCTTGCCTAAAACGGGACGATGTATTTTTCCAGATACCTTAGACAGTACTAATGAATAGAAAACTTTGACCGATCGGTTTAGAAATGGAGTTCATTAACCAGGTTGCAACACTGTCATTGCATCTTGACCATGCTCCATAATCCCTATGATCTATAGCAGGTCTAATGATAGTGTCATCAACAAAGCCTAACTTGTTCTTAACATTCAAAGCCATCCATATCGAACGTTTCTAAGTATGAAAATCAGAAGCCAATATGTATCCACATTCAATGCCGTTGTGGGGTGTATTGAAATTGAATCTTAGCATAACATTGATACCATGAGTTTATGACTGCAAGGTACGACTTAAGGTGTAATGAGGTTGAAGGAACTCGCAAATACATATTAAGAGACCTATTATCACCTTCAAATATATATAACTTTACGATATCTCAAATTCTAAACCGCTTCCATAGTACCGATTAAACCTTCACCGTTGAACGAGTGGGGAAGATTCCCATACCACAGTTAAGAAATTGGCCATGATGATCTCATGATAGCCAACCATAACCTGACTCAAGTCTATCCGCGTGATGTGATGCATCATAATTACATTTAACCCAATCAATAGGTGGTGGTCTTCATCTGTAGCGGACTGTGGATTTATGTGTGATAGTGATCTCTCTGGCTACGAGAAACATAGTAGCCGTTCCTGAACATCCTTAAGTGCTCTATTTTATGTGTCAGAAAGCGTAATGTCAAAACAACCATAATATAATGAGTTTCGAGCCTTCCAAAATCTCTACATAATCCAAATTGGGAAATGTTGTAATATATTCGGGAGGTTGTTACCATATACTAGGCATTATAGATATAAAAGCTTATAAATCATAAAAATCTTATAGGTCAACATGGTTTGTATACATTCAATAGTATTCAATAGTATGCTTCCAAACAAAAAATATTTTTATGATTTTAACGAATATATTTAAATTTATTAGTAATATTTAGATCATGAGAGTCCTACTTATGGATGTCAAAGTTTTATTGTTATTTATTATGATTTTATTTTACTAAAATTAAAATTAATATAAGTAAACCAAAATAAATATTAATTTTTTCTACTAACAAAACTAAGATATTAAATATACATATTTTTAATATTTTATTGGAAATTACAAATAAACTTAAATATTAAGCAAGAATAACTCGGTATCCATTTAAAATATATATGTTTTTCTGGTTGGTCTTATTAATAAAAATCTAAATCTTATTAAGTTTTTTTATTTTGAATTTTATTTGGTTTTTTATCCATTTTAACATACCTTCCTAAATCAACATGTATCTCGTTTGAAGGAAGAGATGATTCTTTCCAAAGACGGAGACAGTTTCTTTCTGAAAATTGAAAACCGATAAGATTCGGTTCGGCATTTAAACCAGATCGGTTTAACTAAAACCCCTCATTTAAACGACGTCGTTTCTTCTTCTACTTCTTCTTCGCGCGTCTCCTTCGTGCTCCTGTGGATTATTCAGAGATTTTGAATTTCGATTTCGGTAAATTGGCTTTGATTCATCTTGTTTTTAATTTTGATTTTCTGCGTTTTTGAGGATTATATTGCTCTAGGTATCCCTTTTCCTTCTCTTTAACGATCATAAATAACCTACTTAACTCAGTGGTTAGAGTGTTCCTCGTGTAGAGATTTAGGGTTTGGATTTGTGATATTGATGTAAAGTGTCTGCCTTATGCTTTTATGAAATCTCTCTGCTTTCTAATCTGATTTGTGTTCCTTCAATTGCTTTTATGAAATCGAATCTGCTTCCTATCGATTTCGTTCTTGAAATGACAAAAAAAGCATTTTTAGACTCTCGAATTTATGAACATACTGATATTACTTGTTATAAGCATTGTTTAACTCGAAGTTTTCGCAGGCAAAGTCTTCACCTTGGTAGACCTAGCCACGTGTTCTTCCCTTTCTCGTGAGAGTAATGGGAGCTAGAGATGAAGAAAGTTTGGTGGCTGTGAATGGAGAAGAGCAAGTAGATGACACGCATGATTCGAGGGAGAGATTTCTACTTAGATACTTTTTGCAAGAATGGGATCTCGTTAAATCACTTCTTGATGATATTGTTGCAAATGGCCGTGTCCTTGATCCTTCTTCTGTTCACAAGATTCGCTCCATCATGGATAAATACCAGGAGCAAGGTCAACTAGTGGAACCCTACTTAGAGAGCATAGTTTCACCACTTATGTTAATCATTCGCTCTAAAATACTTGAACTGGATGCCAGATCCCATGAAACTCTCGAAATAGTCAAACCCATATGCATCATTATCTATAGTTTAGTTACTGTCTGTGGGTACAAAGCTGTTATCAAGTTCTTTCCGCATCAAGTATCAGATCTGGAACTCGCTGTGGCGCTTCTGGAGAAATGCCATAGCATGACTTCTGTTTCATCCTTGAGGCAAGAAAGCACTGGAGAAATGGAGGCTAAATGTGTTACTCTTTTGTGGCTTTCAATACTTGTGTTGGTCCCCTTTGATATTTCTTCTGTTGATACAAGCATTGCAGACGACAAGAGCTTCGGTGCGGATGATCTTCCTCCTCTGGTATTGAAGATTTTGGGTTTCTGTAAGGACTATCTGCGCAATGCTGGCCCTATGCGCATGATTTCGGGATTGCTCCTCTCTAAGCTTTTAACGCGTCCAGATATGGGAAAGGCATTTGCAAGGTCTGATGGACTATCACCATAGCTTCACTTTTGAGTTTACTTTTATGTGTTTGTTCTGGTTTTAACACTTGACTTCATCAACAAGATTGTTAATTCGGATTGCTCAGATGGACTAACTTTTCTTTGTTGCACTGTGGCATTTCCGTTTCAGTTTTTCTGAGTGGACACATGAAGTTTTATCTTCTGCGGAAGATACTGTTGTGAACAACTTTTGCTTGCTTGGTGTGATGGAGGCTTTGGCTGCCATTTTTAAAACTGCTAGCCGAGAAGTGTTGCTAGATGCCCTTCCTGTTGTTTTGAATGATGTGACCGTGCTAAGCAAGTCAAATGCAGCAACTAGAAGTCCTCTACTTCGCAAATATTTGATCAAGTTAACTCAGAGGATAGGGCTTGTTTGTCTTCCTCACCGCTCACCTTCCTGGCGATATGTGGTAAATACTTTCTAGCTTATATAATTAGTGTAAATAGCAACTTCCCCTTCATGGGTTTTAATAATTTTAGAATTTCTGGTTGTGCCCGTAATTGACATAATCTCATTCTCAAATTAGTCATCTGAAACTTGTTTATTGAATTACCTTGCAGGCTCACACCGCCTCCCTTTCTGAGAATATATCTACGAGTTCGACCCAAACGTTGGTGCTGCCTGATCATGTTGTCGCTCCGAATGACCAAGAGGATGAAGATATGGATGTTCCTGAAATCTTAGAACAGATAATTGAAATGCTACTCTCTGGTTTGAGAGACACGGTATGTTTAGTAAGTGAGATACTATCATACTACTGTTAGGCTGCTATGCACCAGGATATAGACTGGAGTGATTACTTAACACTTAATACAGATATTTATTTCTTGGATGCTATATATATATATTTACATGCCACATGAAACTTTCAGCTGCCAAACCAGAAAATCTCACATGTTGCTAGTATTTGAATTTTTTTACTGTGTAGGACACTGTGGTTCGTTGGTCTGCTGCAAAGGGTATAGGTCGTGTAACTTCACGACTAACATCTTTTCTTTCTGAAGAAGTGCTGTCATCTGTATTGGAACTGTTTTCACCAGGAGAGGTACTCAAAATTAATGGATATTCTGGCAGCATGACTTGCATGTTTATTGTGATTTTCTTGATATTCAGGGAGATGGCTCATGGCATGGGGGTTGTTTGGCTTTAGCTGAACTGTCTCGTAGAGGGTTACTGTTGCCTAGAAGTTTCCCACAAGTCGTCCCAGTTATTGTGAAGGTCGTACTCTTTCCCATTCATCACAGGATGATTACTTATTTATCTAGTCATTGCATACGAAGCAATGGCATTACTCACCCAAATTATATGGATTTACATCTAATAATCATTTACAGGCACTCCATTATGATGTCCGTAGAGGTCCTCACAGTGTTGGATCTCATGTGCGTGACGCAGCTGCCTATGTTTGTTGGGCATTTGGACGCTCCTATTACCACAAAGATATGAAAAACGTCCTGGATCAACTTGGTCCAGATTTATTGATAGTGAGTTCCTTCGATAGAGAGGTGAACTGTAGAAGAGCTGCCGCAGCTGCTTTCCAAGAGAATGTTGGAAGGCAAGGAAATTACCCTCATGGGATTGACATAGTGAACATAGCTAACTATTTTTCCCTTTCTTCTCGGGTGAAGTCGTGCCTTCAGGTTGCTGTTTCCATTGCTCAATATGAAGGGTATCTATATCCTTATGTGGATGAATTGCTATACAACAAGATCTGCCACTGGGATAAAAGCTTGAGAGAACTTGCTGCAGAAACTCTAGCTGCTCTTGTTAAGTACGAGCCTAAGTACTTTGCCAACTATGTGCTGGAGAAACTACCTCCTCGTACCCTTTCAACTGATTTGTTTATGCGCCATGGTGCAACATTGGCAGCTGGCGAGGTTGTGTTAGCTCTGCACCAGTGTGGCTATGTTCTTTCTCCTGGTTGGTACCATCTACTTTTTCAGCTTTGACTTTTGTGGCATCTTTGCATATGCTGGTACAATTTATTTATAGTATGGATAATCAAATATACGGGAACCATCTTGGAATCTACACCTTATCATAGATGTTTGAGCTTGATTTTCTATTAGTGGAGAAAATTATAACAAGTTCGATGGTTGACATCATTATCCTTTATATTAAATGTTCCTGATGCACATAATTTTTACAGATAGCCATAACTGTATGGCTGGGATTGTCCCTGCCATTGAGAAAGCACGGCTTTACCGTGGAAAAGGTGGAGAATTAATGCGACTGGCTGTCTCACGGTTCATCGAGTGTATCTCGTTATCGCATGTGACATTATCTGAGAGAACAGAAAGAATCCTGCTTGATACCCTCAATGAGAATTTAAGACATCCCAATTCTCAAATACAGAATGCAGCTGCCAATGCTTTTAAACAGCTTGTGCAATCATATCTCATTTGTAATGATAAGATTGCAGTTGGCTTAGTACCAAAACACCTGAAACATCTAACGGACCCAAACGTAGCTGTTCGAAGAGGTTCTGCATTGGCATTAGGTGTCTTGCCATGTGAACTATTGACTACAAAATGGAAAGATGTAGTTTTAAAGCTCTGCAGTGCGTGTCAGATAGATATGAATCCTGAAGATAGAGATGCGGAGGCACGCATGAATGCTGTGAAGGGACTCACATCCGTGTGTGAGACTCTTACGAGTGATCCTGAAAACAGTAATCTGCCTCTTCTTATTCTTATCAAGACTCAAGTGGTGGATACTTTACTGAAAGCTATTGACGACTATTCAGTTGATAACAGAGGTGATGTAGGTTCTTGGGTTCGTGAAGCTGCAATCCATGGACTTGAGAAATGTATATACATTCTCTGTAAGAAGGACGCAGCGGGTGATTCATCCTCACTTTATGATTCAAATCTCGCAAACCATCTGATTGGATGTATTGTGAAGCAAGGAATGGAGAAAATGGATAAAGTAAGAGAAACCGCTGCAAAAGCTCTTCAAAGGATTTTGTATCACAAAACTATTACTGTCCCTTTCATACCTCATAGAGAAACACTGGAAGAAATCATTCCAAACAGCACAAGCTTACAATGGGCGGTTCCAGATATCTCTTTCCCACGTTTTGTTCAGCTATTGAAATTCCGTTGTTATAGCAAACAAGTAATGTCTGGATTAGTAATATCAATTGGAGGATTACAAAAGTCGCTTACAAAGGTTTCGTGCAATGCATTAGAGAAGTATGTGAAGGAGGATCTAGAACAACAACAGTCTAGAGAATCTGCGATTTGTGACGACATCCTCTGGATACTTGAAGAGTACAAGAAATGTGACCGAGTTATCGTACCCTGTCTAAAGGTGAATACGGTACCATTAACCTCTAGCTTCTATGTGGTTATGTCTTAACACTTTTCTTTTTGGCACAGACAATTCAAAACATCAAGATTTTTCGGAGTCAAGAGGTTGGTTTTTAGAGTTTTACTTGTTATCCATTAGATTGTAGATTCCATGTAAAGGTTATGTGTCTCATTTGATTTCAGGCTTTCTACACGAGAGTCATGGATTTCTTAGCCATCGAAGTAAGAGCCTCAAAGAAATACGAAAAGATAGAGGCTTGCATTGGAGTACTTGGGTCTATTGCTTCTGTCTCGGAACCCATCAGCACACAAGCATTCTCTCAGCTTCTATCATACCTTGCCCACCAATACCCAAAGGTTCATGTCACTAGTCTGCATCTCAAACCCTGTTTAGAAAAATCATGTTGGTGATTACAGGACTTTGTTTTTGTTTTCACTTGACCCAGATCCGAAAAATGGCGGCTGATCAAGGTTATAAGGCTCTCTCTGTAAACGAAATCTTAGTACCAAAGGACAAGTTTGATAGAGTGACTGAAATAATATCTGAGACTTGTTGGGATACTGACATGGAGTCAACACAACCTCAGAGGTTTGAATTGTGTGAATTGATTACTGGTTTAGATCATGGAGTAATGATGAGGACCAGAATCAGAAGGGTGAGTAGGAATAGACTGACGGTTTTAGACGAGAATGCGTCTTACTCAGCTCTGGTCCATTCCTCTGGTTACTGAGATTGGTAAGCAAATGCATTGTCCTCGAGTGCATTTGAATACTATGTTCCCGTTTTGTTTTGTTTTTTTGCATTGTCCTAATTCTTTTATTCTTTTTTTTTTTTGGATCAGCTAATTTTTTCTATTCTTTAAGCTTTGTTTTACTTACAATACAAACCAATGACTCTATTTGTAGTTCTCCTTTTTTATTGAGTCTATAAATTTCACATTTCAATTTAAAAAAAAATTAAAATTAATAAACTTAAAGTATATCCTGATATTTCAAAACCAAAAGGAAATAGATAACGTTAAAATAAAATAGGCTCTCCTGATTATTATATCAAAAAATAAGTTAGTAATTTGTTTAATTCTGTGATACAACACTAAATAGTTGTAGGATCAAATCAACATAGTAGAACAAAATTTGATAGAATTAGCTTAATTTGCCGAGTACATGGCCTATGAGACAATTACTTTAAGTTTTGGATTAAGTAATCTCGATTTCTTTCTCCATTAACAATAATGACTTTGTATGAATCCCTTTGTCATTATGTTACAACGTTAGCTTCACAAACAATTGTGTATACTATTACTACTGCATCTATTGCATATAACGATAATATCAGAATTTAGAAACGATAATATCAGAATTTAGAAACTTTAGGAAACGAAGTACTATTCACTTATTGCACTTTTAACGAAAACTATGATTATACCCGTCTTATAATGCGGGATTTGATTGTTTTTTAAATTTTATTTATTTAGGTTGTTAGACCTGTGCTGATATTTTGAAATATTGTTTTTGAGAAGTTGATTTAATGACGGTAACCCTAACCAAAATGGATTTTTATTAGAGGAACCATCCGACAAAATACTCACATAAGAGCTTTAATCTATATATCCAAAAAGCTAAGCTCGAACCTGAACCAAAACCAAATCAAGAACCAAATTTTAGCTTTCTAGAATTTTTTTGTTATATTTTTAAGTGTGAAACTCGAGATGAGTTTTCTTGCTTGCGGATTACTTGCAAGTGCGATTCTAATTTACAGCATAAAGAAAACGACACAATCGATTTACGAGTTTGGATCTCAATATGAGAATCCTACGTCTCGCCGGAGGAATTAACTCGGTAACCACTATAATCTTCTGCCAATCTTTTAACTCAATTGAGCTGGAATACAATGGATATTGCTCGCTCACTCTCGCTCAAAACCTTAATCTCTCACCTGGAATCAAAATCTGATTCTTTTCCCATGAAGAAGCTAGAAAGATGAAGAAAAAAGATAGAACACTCAATCTCTCTCTCTCTCTTTGTTACAACAAACATGTAACAGACCCTCTCTCTAACTACCCGATTTTGAGCTTATCTTCACGATAACGAAGAAGAAGCCTTTAATACTCAATATTTCTCAAAATTCGTCGACCTCGCTTTCAACTCTGAGAAGAGACGTGGCAGAAGATTAGTGGTTCATTTCTTTGTTTTGGATCTTTTAACTAGACCAGAAACAGACCCGCTTCATAAACCTGAAGCCTCTAATGTACCTAAAGTCTTCATGATGTTTTTTTGAACACTTTGGTTAATGACTATTATTCTTCAAATCTCCACCTTAGTCATTAACCTCTTAATTAGCTTGGTGGATCTTTTCTCCTAAACTCTTCACTGTTTTGTTACTCGAAGCATTGTAAGTGCTTCTTGTAACTTCTGAACTGGAATGACCTTGGTGAAGATGTCTGCTGGATTGTAAGTTGTAGCGATTTTCTAAACTTCAAGCACTCCAAGGTTAATGTAATCTCTTATGAAATGGCACTTCACAGCTACATGCTTTGTCCTTTCATGATGCACTGCATTTTTGGCCAATGCAAGTGCACTTTGGGAGTCACAATGAATTCGAACTTTGTCTTGAGGAAAACCAAACTCTTCAGCTAGACCCTTCAACCAAATCGCTTCTTTTGCTGCATCAGATAGAGCAACATATTTTGCTTCTGTAGTAGAAAGAAAGAGTTACCACCTTCTGAAGTCTTGATCTCCAGCTTATGACATTCCCACCTGCAGTAAACACAATCCCATAAATAGACTTTCTGTTGTCCAAATCTGTTGCATAATCCGAGTCACTATATCCTTCAATCTCAAAGCTTCCTTCCTTTCTGTAGCTTAATCATGTTGAGACTGAACCCTTTATGTACCTGAACACCCATTTAACTGCTTGTCAATGCTCCTTTAGAGGCTTGCTCATAAAACGGCTGATTAGACCTACTGGATATGTTAAATCTGGCCTTGTGCAGACCATTGAGTACATGATACTTCCCACAACGCTTTGATAGGGAACGATTCTCATTACATCTTGTTGATCTCTTGCTTCTTTATCTGTTGCTGACTTGAGTTTGAAATGAGCTCCTATGGGTGTGGAAACTTCCTTTGCTTGATCCATTTTCAGATTTCCTAACACCTTATGAAGATAACTCTGTTGAGATATGTTCACTGTGCCTGCGGATCTATCCCTTGTAATTTCCTTTCCCAGTATCTTCTTAGCATCACTTAAGTCCTTCATTTCAAACTCAGATTTCAAAAGTGACTTGAAACTTTCAATCTCAGTCTTGTTAGTAGAAGCAATCAAAATATCGTCAACATACAAAAGCAAATACGTGTACAGATTATTATGTAACTTCTTCAAATACACACAATAATCATATTCACTTCTTTTATACCCTTTTGAGATCATGAATTCATCAAACCTCTTATTCCATTGCCTTGGAGATTGCTTAAGTCCGTATAAAGACTTCTTGAGCAGACAAAACATGGTTGGATTTTCTTTGTCTACATAGCCTTCTGGTTGCTCCATAACTATGTATTCCTCCAGGTTTCCGTGGAGAAATGTTGTCTTGACGTCTAGCTGCTGCAATTCCATATTGAAATAAGCAACAACAGAGAGAAGATACTTGATTGTTACCTGTTTTACAACTGGAGCAAAGATCTCGTTGTAGTCCACTCTTCATCAATTATCCAAACTTTAAAACCCTTTGTTCACTCTGGATATCCTGTGAATATAGCTCACTTAGCTCTTGGTTCTAATTTTCCTTCACTTGAATGAATGTATACCAAACATCCAAATCTTTTTCAGATTTTCCAGACTTGGCATGGCTGAGGTCCATATCTCTTCTGGTATTCTAAAGTTAAGAGCTGAAGATGGTGATCTGTTGATGAGATAAACCGCATTTGAAGTTGCCTCTGCCCAAAACCTTTTTTCTAACCGACTCTCGCTGAGCATACTTCTGACCTTGTTCATTATGGTATGATTAAGCCTCTCTGCAATTCTATTATGCTGAGGAGTGTAAGTACATGTCCTGTGTCTTACAATTCCATGGTCTTTGTAATGCTTTTCAAACTGTTGATTACAAAATTCTAACCCATTATCTGTCTTGAGCTTCTTTAACTTTCTCTCTGACTAAACTTCGACCATATTCTTCCATTCCACAAAGTATATGAACACTTCATCCTTCTGTTTCAGAAAATATATCCACACCTTCCTGGTATAGTCATCAGTAAATGTTAGAAAGTATTGACACATACCTATGCTACGGGAACATTTGGTGATTCCCAAAGGTCTGAGTGACATAGTCGAGTTTTTCTTTGGTTACATGTAGAGCTGGCTTGAAACTGATCTTGTGTGTTTTTCCTATGACACAGTTTTCACATAATCTGATGTCTGATATACTATGATCTTTGAAGCATCCTCTTTGATTCAATACTTGAAGACCTTTCTGACCTATATGTCCAACCGGCTGTGCCACAATCTTGTACCATCTTTTTTCTTATTCTTGTCACTTGAGACCTGTTTATCAGATTGATTCTCTTGAGCTATATTACTACAATCATTAACTGATTCTTCAGAGACATTGGCTCTGCCTAGGAAAGAGTAAAGAGTATTAACTCTTTTACCTTTTGTAATCACCATACAGCCCTTTACAACCTTTAAAACCCCTCATTCTCCTTTGAAACTACACCCTTTAGCTTCTAATGTTCCAAGGGAAATTAAATTCCTTCCAATTTGTGGCATATATCTGACATCATGAAGTACGAGGTGGTTTTATCTTGATTAGTGAATCTTATAGAACCAATTTCGTGTTCCTCTGAAACTTTGTTATTGGCCATCTTGACTTTCCTACTTGAGATTTCCTTGAAGTTTATGAATAAATCTCTTCTTTGTGTCATATGAAATGAACATCCAGTATTTATAATCCATTCTTCTCTGTTAATTTCTCCTTGAGAAAGGTTTACTTCTGCTGCTACCAAACCCACAAGATCTTTTGCATCATATTGAGCTAAAGACGATTCACCTTTGTTCTGGTTATTCTTGTTTCTCTTAAGCCACTTGTAGCACTGTTTTTTGTAATGACCTGCCTTTCCACAAATCCAACATTCACCTTTACCTTTATCTCTGGATTTTGATTTTTCTTTACTCTTTGATCTTGATGAACCATTTTGTTGTTGTGGGCTCTTGACTCTAACCTTGATTCAGAACTTCCTCTTACAAACAAACCTTCTCCGTTGGACTTTGCTGTGTGGCCTGATTTCTTGAGCTTAACCTCCTTTGACTTTGCTGCACTTATTACATCATCAACCTTTAACTTGTCTTTACTGTAAGTTAAAGTTTCCCTAAGATGATCATATAATTCTGGTAACAATTTCAGTAGAAGAATAGCTTGCGTTTCTTCTTCCACTGTTATCTGCAAATGTCTCAAATCTGAAATGAGCTTCAAAAACACATCAACATTCTGATCTATAGACTTGTTTTCTTCCATTTGAAATGAATAAACCTCTAACTGAGCAAAGATTCTATCAGGAAGTGTGGTAGGTAAGAACAACTTATCGAGAGTTTCTAATGTCTCTGCTGCTGATGTACAGTTCTCGAACTTCCTGAGAACTTGATCATCAACGTACATAAAGATGAGATTCAAAGCTTTCTCATCCCAATCTTCTCTCGCTTCTTCTTCATCTGCTAATTTCCTGATCTCCTCTGGCTTTTTTTCTTCTTCTTCAGATAAGATTCTTGGAGCGATGGCTTTAATACATCATTTAAACCTTGAACCGTCAAGTTCGCTATCATCCGTTTCTTCCATAAACCATAATCGCATGTACCATCAAAGACTTGAATCTTCGCCTTCGTCTTGGTTGTCACCATGATCAGACGTTCTTCAACCTTGCGATTCATATCTTGCCCCTTCGATGATGAGCCTAAACTTGGCTCTGATACCAGTTTGTGAAACTCGAGATGAGTTTTCTTGCTCGCGGATTACTTGCAAGTGTAATTTTAATCTACAGCATAAAGAAAACGACGCAATCAATTTACGAGTTCGGATCTCAATATGAGAATCCTACGTCTCGCCGGAGGAATTAACTCCGGTAACCACTATAATCTTCTG
The DNA here is from genome assembly GCA_900406435.1 of Lepidium aucheri. Taxonomy (NCBI): domain Eukaryota; kingdom Viridiplantae; phylum Streptophyta; class Magnoliopsida; order Brassicales; family Brassicaceae; genus Lepidium; species Lepidium aucheri. Next base: position 12,780 of record OVBA01003649.1, on the reverse strand, counting down.
CCAATCTTTTAGCTCAATTGAGCTTAAATACAATGGATATTTACCTATTTTTAAGGTTGTTACAAAGCATATGTTAATTTTATCTTAAAGTTTATAACACGGTCAAAACGAAAATATCTCCCATTTTTAAGTACATTCATCTGTCCAACAAGTAACATTATTGATCTGATTATTAATCAGATTACGAGCAGCTCAGATTCATATCAATCACATTGAAAAACATTACCTCTCGATTCATCAGAAGAATTAGCGCTTGCATAACATGTCCAATGTTTTCATTTGGGTCAAATTGGGTTTAATTTGGGTCACAAAATAAAAGAGCTTCACAATCTCAAATAAGAGGATTAGAATTGAAACCAGAGACAACAAAGTAGCAAGCAAGCATTACATAATAGTTGCGTACACCAAAAGACCAAAAGGCATTATTTGACATAAAATGATGATGTTACACACATAGACAAAGTTTCAAGCCAAGTTCATCAAACATTGACATAAAGAACCTTCTCTAAACCATAATGGTTGGTAATAAGCACATCTCCACACCATTCAACTTGTCCCCAAATTTCACAGCTTTCACGTCTTCTTTCAAGCGCGACCACTGCACAGCAAACCAAAACGTGGTGCAATAATATCTAAACGATCTCTCCTTCCAAAGTACCGCCAACTTTCCACCATAGTCGGCCAATCTAACACAAGTACGAAAATTAATAAATGGAGGTAACTTGGGTAGTCCTACCAAACCCTTCAACTTTGTCCGCAAGCTTAGCTTGGTGTCATACCATAGGTTTACTCCGTCATTAACAGAGTAAAAAACATTATTTGTCTTGCAATAAGAACTTCCTCGCATATAATCACGCAAACTACTCCACTCAACCATGTCCCATGTACTTTCCTTGGAATCACAAGCAACCACATCTCCACGTGGAGAATGCACCACATACAACTTTCCGCCAATACATGTAGTTATGTTGTACCTTGTCCTTGTAACTCGGCACAAGGAGAATAAGGTATAGGGACTCTAGCTAAAACATATCCTCCCTTGTTCTTACTACCCGGTTTCTGGCAGACGGTATACCAGCAAGATTCCGAATAGAAATTTAAGCGCACGCACACATAGAGATAGCTCTTAGTGCGGCCCAAGAATGACCGGACCTTGTAGAGCTCCGGTGAAGCAAGGATAGATCAAAACCTCTTTGAGACGAGGGAGAGAGTCGGATAGTAAAACCTTGAGACGCGTGCGAGGCAGTTCAATACTAAATCATAGGGAAGTGACATCAGCGTTGATTTCGGCTTCTTCCTCGTCGTAGCAATTGTCTTCCTCTTCTTCATGTCGATTGATTACACTTCTTCTCTCGTGCTCGCTAGGGATAGCGTAGGCCTAAAGCAATAACCTAATTTAACCTAAAGCAATACTCTATGATTGGACGGTCACAATGATTAACACGTGGAGATCACACCATGATTTATTTCTCAGTTTTTTATTTTTTTATATAAAAAGTAGCTAAATAAGATGAGGTATGAAAAATTCAGCTTTCTTAAGATTAACAAATATTCTCCTATATTAACTTTTTTATTTTTAATTTTGTATTTTTATTTAATTTTATATATGATATAGTAATAATCAGTCTTGAAAATATATCTGACATATTTATGAGCTAATTAAAACAATTTTCTATTGGAAAACTAAGTTTGTTGATGCTCAGTTTCGTTGGATACACTGGAGTTGCAATACAGTAGCAGATACTCTTGTTTGCTGGAATGATACTATTACTTCATTTCAGTGCTTTCATCTTGTACCTAGTTGTATAACCTCTGAGGATTATGTACTGTCAGCAAGTTAATAAAAATTTCATGAAGTTCAAAAAAAAAAATCTGCGCGGAATAAAAAATAGTGTTGCTGAGTTGCTTTTAGCCTAGTGGTTAGGACGATTCAGCTTATCACTTGGTATCAGAGTTCGATTCATTACAGTAGTTTAAAAATTTTATGATGGACTTTAAGTTATAGATCTGATCTTGTCGATCCAATTGTTGAATTTTTTTTTACCATTTCTCTATTTAGACAACTATGATAGCAAACCAGCCAAGGAGGTGTAGTTCAGCTCCCACTCTGGTGCTCTTTTCACCAGAAAACTTGTCTGATCAGCAAAATTCAACAAGATATACACATAACTTACAAACCCTTTACTATATAAACTGTCCATAAACTATCTAAACCAACTCTTAATCTTAACCGTGGAATTCTACATGCCATATAACTATTGTAAACCGTATATGCTATAAGGGTGGTCCGAAGAACCAAACCGGTTTCCAACCGCTAAATTAGTTTGGATTTGGATATTACAAATATCCGATTTGATCTCAAGTAATCTTAATCCATCTAGAATATGAACCGTCCTAGGTTGGATGTTACATGATCATTCCTCAGCTCTTCAAAATATGTCTTTTTCATTAGAGTTTGACCCAAACGTTGAATAAAAAAAGTAATATTATAAATTAAAAAAAAATTTGGGTCCGTCACTGGCTCTATTGTTTTAAAAGTAGCATTGAAAAACACTTGAAGTCGAGCCTAACATATCTTAGTTTTCATTTAACATGTTTGGTTAATAGGATATACTTAACGGAGACTGCTATAGCTGATATTTGTTCATATATATTATTTAGGGCTTCAAAAATTTCAAATACATATGTAACTTTGGTTTTGTTCATATTGGCTACACACGAACTAGTTAGCTCTGTTTTCTATACCTCATCTCATTTATAGAACAAATATAAAAAGGATAATTGTGTAAATCATATAATGTGTAATTAGGGCTACTCTAATCAATGTATATATATTGTAATCTCTTCTTCAATAAAACTATTCAGCCTTTTCTCCTATATGGTATCAGAACAAAACAGATCTACATTTTTCAACCTTTTTCGCTCTCATGGCTGCACCTACTTCCACCACTTTAAACCCTTAAACAATTGCCATTGCGGAAGCTTTAACCATACTCAATATCAACATGTCGAATGTGACAAAACTCACCTCACCAAATTCATGATGTGGAGCAGACAGGTTCATGCTCTTCTTGATGGTTATGGTCTCGCTGGTTATGTCGATGGTACTCTCCAACCTCCAGCTCCGATAGTCACCTCCGATGCAGGTCCCATACTCAACCATGCGTATCTCCTTTGGACTAGACAAGACAAGTTAATGTATAATGCTTTACTCGGTGCAATTGTTGTTAATATTCAACCGTTGCTCGCAACCACAACTACATCTACAGAGATCTGGGCCACTCTTTCTGCTACATACACCAAACCAAGCTGTGGTCACTTGAAACAACTTCGCCAACATATTAAGAACTAGGAAAAAGGTATGAAAGCCATTGCAGAATATTTTCAAGGCCTTACTACTCACTTTGATCAGTTAGCTCTACTAGGAAAGCCTTTAGATCATGAGGATAAGGTGGAGTACATACTTGAAGGCTTGTCTGATGACTACAAGATATTGGTTGATCAGATAGAAGGTCGTGATACATCTCCGTCTTTGACTGAACTCCATGAAAAACTGATAAATCGCGAACTTAAACTACAAGCAAGTGTTCTCTCTCACCCACTTCCGGTTACAGCAAACAATGCCTCCTATAGAGGTTCTTTGTCGAATCATCAGTCCACCCCTTGTTCAAATAGTCGTCACTCCACCACCAATTGGCAACAGTCATCAAATGGTAACAACAATGGCAATTGGCAACAGAACCCAGTAAACAACAATGCTAACTGGCAGCCATCTTCGAACTCTAACAACCGCATTGAAACAAAGATCTGGTCGAGGGTATCAGGGAAAATATCAGTTATGCGGAATCTTCGGTCATAGCGCTCGGCGTTGCTCACAGCTTCCTCCTGGTACACAGTTTCAAACATGATCACCAACCACGACCTCGTGGCAACCTCGGGCAAATGTAGCAATCATTGATAGCTACAACCCTCAGAATTAGGTTATGGACAGTGGTGCGACACATCACCTCACCACCGATCTTGGTACTCTTTCTCTCCATCAGCCTTATACTAGCGGTGAAGAAGTTGTGGTTGCCAATGGTTCCTTCATGTCGATAGCAAAAATGGGTTCTGGAACACTTTCTACACCTACTCGTACATTACATTTAGATAATATGCTTTATGTACCTCAGCTTCATAAGAATCTTCTCTTTGTATATCGACTGTGCAACAAGAATAACATTTCTATGGAATTATTTCCTTCTCTATTTCAGGTGAAGGATCTGCGAACGGGGGACCCATTGCTCCAAGGCAGAGTTACGAATGAGCTGTACCAATGGCCGAGTCATCCTACCGCATATCTCAGTCTCTTCGCAACACCAACTCCAAAGCAACTCTCCAATCATGGCACTCTCGTCTAGGCCCCTCTTTCTCTATTCTTAAAACACTTGTCTCTCGTTTTGAACTCCCTATATCATCTTCTCCTTTCAAAACATTCTCATGTTCTGATTGCTTACTTAATAAAAGCCACAAATTGCCCTTTTGCACACACCACTATTACTTCATCTAAACCACTCCAACTCATATTCACAGATGTCTGGACCTCTCCAATTGTTTCAATTGACAGTTATAAGTACTATCTTATTCTGGTTGATCATTACACTCTTTATACCTGGTTGTACCTACTGAAACACAAATCTCATGTTTGTGACACTTTCATTACCTTTCAACGCCTCGTGGAGAACAAGTTCAGTACACGGATTCAGACTCTATATTCAGATAATGGTGGTGAATTCCTTGCTCTTCGTCAACATCCAGCTACTCACGGCATCACTCATTTGACAACACCTCCTCACACGCCTGAACATAACGAAATTTCTGAGAGGAAACATAGACATCTTGTGGAGACTGGTCTTGCTTTACTTACTCATGCATCAATACCAAATACTTACTGGACATATGCTCTCGCAACGGCAACGTATCTCATCAACCGTATGCCCACTGCAGTTCTGGATAATGACTCACCCTATGGTCGTCTCTTTGGAAGCCTCCCAACTATCTCAAATTACGAGAGTTTGGGTTCCTCTGCTACCCGTGGCTACGCCCCTACACAACACATAAATTAGAGAATAGATCTAAGGCGTGCATGTTTCTGGGTTACTCCTTAACTCAGAGTGCTTATCTCTGTTTAGACAACACCACCAGACGCGTTTATGTCTCCCGCCATGTCAACTTTGTCGAAACAGAGTTTCCATTTTGCTACACAACACCATCTATAGCTATGATTTCAGAAATCGACCACATCTCCTCCTTACCCACTCTGCCACCTCAACCAATCCCGCTTCACCCGCCAGTACAGCTCAATTCGGCTCCGCACTCAGCAATATCTCCTCCGTCAGCTGCTTCTTCGCCTCCAATAGCAAGGGAAATCCTTTCTCAATTACGACAAGATATGGGCCCAGCACATCCTCTCTCACCTCTAACAAATCAAACAAGCCCATTATCTTTACAAGGCCCATTACAACCCCAAGGTCCATCTACAGTTTCTGGCCCAGATTGTGACACAGACCCATCACCTATACAAGATACGACCACCTCTAGTACAACATCACCGTCAGGACCAACGAATTCAACATCAGAGGTAATTTCTGCTAACGATAGCTTGCAGCATCCACAGGGTAATCACCATCCTATGCGGACACGATCGAAGAATAACATATCCAAGCCCAAAACAAAGCTCAGTCTTGCTGCAGGACTAAAATCAAAAATTCCAAAAATAGCTCTTCAAGCTCTTGAACATCTAAATTGGCGAGCCGCAATGACAGAAGAAGTTAATGCAGTGATACGGAATCAAACCTTTGACTACGTTCTACCTACACCGCATCAAACTTCATTCAGACAAAGTGGATTTTTACACTCAAATATGGACCAGATGGGAAAATTACTCGTCACAAAGCACGGTTGGTGGCTCGTGGATTTAATTAAGAATATGGTGTTGATTATTTCGAAACCTTTAGCACAGTGGTGAAATCCACGAAAATTCACACAGTACTTCAACTCGTTGTCACTCGCAATTGGTGTATCCAACAACTCGACATCAATAACGCATTCTTACAGGGAACATTAACCGACGAGGTGTATGTGACACAACCACCAGGCTTCATAGATACAGATTGTCCCACTCATGTTTATCGTCTCAGAAAGGCACTATATGGCCTCAAACAAGCACCACAAGCCTGGTACGAAGAACTGCGATTGTTTCTTACACATATTGGATTCAGTAACTCTGTTGAGATACATCCTTGTTTGTCTATCAGAATGCAGACACTCTCATCTACATCCTAGTTTACATCAACGACATAGTAGTCACAGGCAGCACCACGCAATTGGTTAATAGCTTCATAGCTCGTCTTGCCACTAGATTTTCACTCAAAGACATGGGTCTTCTCAGCTATTTTCTGGGACTCGAAGTATCTTGCAACAGTGATGGACTCCATTTACCTCAGTGACGCTACATATTGGATGTCTTGGAACGTACAAATATGCTTGATGCAAAGCTTGTACACACTCCTATGTCGTCTACGCCCAAGCTCACTATGCATAGTGGAACTCCTCTTCAGGATGCTCGTGAGTATTGTCAAGTGCTCGGTAGCCTGCAATATCTGGCCTACACCCGACCTGATATTTCTTTTGCTGTCAATAAGTTATCATAGTACATGCACTGCGTTATCTAGCAGGTACACCACAACGAGGATTGTACTTCCCCGCGACATCTCCAATACAGCTACATGCATTCTCAGATGCGGATTGGGCAGGTGATACTGATGATTTTATCTCCACCAATGCTTATGTTGTTTACTTGGGAAAAACACCAATTTCTTGGTCATCTAAAAAGCAAAATGGAGTTGCCCGTTCATCCACTGAAGCCGAGTTGGGGTTGTGGCAAATACAGCATCTGAAGTTCGTTGGATTGTCTCCTTGCTCACTGAACTTCACGTACGACTTCCAACAACACCGGTTATCTACTATGACAATATGGGAGCAACATACTTATGTGCTAATCGGTGTTCCACTCTCAGATGAAACACATAGCTCTGGATTATCACTTCGTGAAACAGAATATCCGATCTGGTGCATTATGCGTTGCTTATATCTCCACCTGTGATCAGCTCGCCGATGCACTCACTAAACCATTATCTAGACCTCGCTATCAGGAAATTATATGCAAGATCAGAGTGACACATCTCCCTCCATCTTGAAGGGGCGTATAGAACAAATATAGAAAGGATAATTGCTTAAATCATATAATGTGTAATTAGGACTACTCTAATCGATGTATATATATTGTAATCTCTTCATCAATAAAACTATTCAGCCTTTTCTCCTATATCATTATCCTCTTAACTGGGCTTACTCTAAATTTGTATTAATATAATGTTACTTTTTAATAGTATTGAATAAAAAAAAGTCTTTATTTTATCGGAAAACAAAAATCTCAATACCAAAATTATATACAATATTTTTCAAAAATCATGTTCAAAGGATTCATCAACTTTTACAATGGGTAGTTAGGCATAGACAAAATACTTGAACACAAATAACCGAATTAGAACCGATTCGAATAAGTGGAAACCAAACTGAGAAATATTTAAGCGGATCCTAAACTCCTAAATCTAAAGTAACATAACCGAAGCAGAAATCGAATAGGTACCCGAAATACAATTTTATACCCATAAGTATCAATTATATTTACTATTGATAATAGCCAAAATTACAATTGGAGAGTTGGAGCTCTAAGTGCGAGGAAGGCTAGATGAAGACAGCTGAAACAAACATGTCTAATAGAACAACTTACAGAAACAACATCATCTCAGATACAACAACAGCACATTTCAGATTCTGAACATCTAAGATTAAGAAGAACACCATTTAGCAATGTGCAGAGAGGGGGAAACCGATACCATGGCGTGTAGTAGGAAATGTAGCAAACATCATACTACAAAAGACTCCTACGGCTACGGGCAATGCTGTGAGAAGCTCCGCTACTTCAGTAGATGGTTCAGGGAACAAACAGTTGACCACATTCTGATCAAACAGAACAATGGCTCCAAACACAAGAACCGACATAATGGCGTGTGCAAAGTCTATAAACTGTAGTCTATAGCTTTTGGAAAGTTCTTTAGGAAGAACAGCTTTGCCGTCGATTATCCACAAGCCATTGATTGTGGCAAGTCCATAGCACACATTTCCGGTCAAGTCCTTGTAAGAATCAGTGAAAGTAAGTATGAAACAAAAGAATCCGCAAATGGAAACTAGCATTTGTGTCATGAATCTGGCTGCTAAATCGCATCGTCCACCGTTTGTGAAAACCGGCGATAAGATCTGGTAAGCGAGAACTGTCCCTGTAGGTAAAAGGTTAGCTAGATGAGCTGTGGTCTTAAAAGTCTGACCTATTGCTTTGTGTACCCAAGTGTTCCTTTCTATATCAGGACACTCTTGACCCTTCAACAATGCAACTTTCTCTTCTTTGACCCCAGCTTCTTCATCAATTCTAGTCTCCATTGAGCAAATGCTTGAGTTTGATATAACTGTAGCTGCTTTCTTTTGTTATGTAATAGTTGCTTAAGTGAAGTATCAGCTTTGACTTTGTTGTCAGTTAAAAGGATTTTAGATTCTGTTTATGGTTTACATCATGGAATATCTTTTAGAGGTTTGGTTAGATTCACTTCGTGACTGTAGTGAACATCTTATCTTCAAGTGTATGGCTCTTAGGAGACTTACCATTGAGTGGTCCTCAAACTTATTAAACGTGTGATACGGTCACAAGAAAAATTAAAAACGTGGTGAATATCACAAAAGCTTTTATAGATATTTTCATATTTTATCTAACTAAATGCTTCTTCTTTTTGGTAATTCATTTTCTTAAGAACAAAGTAACACATAACAATTGCTTCTAGATTGTAATCTTCTGAATATTAAAAGAATTACTGTAAGAATATATGGGTTGAGCCTGGGTTTATGGGCTTCCAACTTTGGGCCTCGCTAGTTCCATTGCTGTTGCATGTAGCAACTGATTTAATTCCAAGCTTTCAGGTAAGGATTTAGGTACGTTTCCAGAATGTATATTCGTAATGTAAATTGCTATATGCATTTAGCTTCAAATTTGAGTTGCTCGAACAATTTTTGCTTTCTAGAGATGGAAGACTCATTGTAGAAGCATTAGATTGATTCATATGGATCCAATTAGTGTCTGACTAGAGGCAAGTGACTGGAAAGATAGATACACTGATGTGCATGATTTTTTCATCTTCTATCTTATATCATTCAGATTGATGAATAGTTTTGACATACTAATGAATGTCGTCGATAAAATCTTATTCCGTGCCATTACATGTTCTGCACAGTGTTAAAGAGGCAAATATAGAGAAATGGTGACTAACAAACAAAGACTTGTGCATTGTTCTGTCATCCTTTCTAGAGACAATAAGAGATGCTACTTGCTTGGAAATGTCTTGCACTCTTTATCCAAATATCTCTACTGAGATTGGCTCAATTCTTTTTCTTGTTTGGAAATGTCTTGCTCGATGTCCTTAGAATGTCAAACAGTCTTCTCTCTGACCATGACTTGCTATATAAGATTTTAGAACTGCTATGATTATATATTCCCGGTTTTTCATGAAAGAACAAAGCATGTGGTCTTAGATTGTCATGAGGTTTGAAATAGAGTTGAAAGTGGTTTGATCAAGACATTGCATATTACTACAGAATCTGAGACTGCTGATGTGTTCACAAAAGCTTTATTTCCATGTCAATTTCATGTATTGATAGGCAAGATGTCTTTACATGGGAATAATTGAATAAAATAGGAATCGGTATTGGTTAGTATAAACCGTTGTAAACCGGTCCTGTATATACATGTTGTAAACATTGTCCATCAACTAATGAAAATAACAGAATGCTTTCCGTTTTCACTTTCGTCTTCATGGTTTTGGTTGTTCTCTATCAATATATATTTACTAAGACTTTTGTCACGACAAGTGTTTGTGAGGACCAAACTACAAACATATACACGGTTTTTACTAAAATGAGAGTAGTCGAATCAAAAAGCAGAAAATATCAATCAAGAACAGATAACCGAAATCAATGAGTTATCCAGCTAAGCATTTAAAATGATTTTTCATAAACTCATAAACCAATTTAACCCTTCAGTTTACAATGAAATAATGTCTCTATATTCATTCACAAGAATGAGTCGAATAATGGACATGTAACAACAAAAACAAGATTAAAATATTTAGTAGTTTTATAAAACACATATGATTCAACTTGCATGAGATTGAAAAAGAAAAAGAAAAAAAACTACAGAATTGTTCTATCTTCTGTCCATTGTCGTAATTCAAAAGGTTATGTTATGTTCATGAAAGATGAGCCTCACAAGTCAAGATACTTTTATGCTAATAAATCTACCAGTTGTTGCATCTTGTTCATCTTAAATATATAGACTATGATGAGTGATGATGTTGTACTTTGATTAAAAACAAAAAAAAAACAAAAAAAACAAAAAAAACAAAAACAGTACCTATATACTTACAATTTGCCTCATGCCAAATACCAAATTGTCCAATTAGATGCAGCAAATTGATATTGTTACTCCCAACATAATTTTGAGCTATTTTGATGATTACTTTGATAATACTCTTTTTGCCGTGATAGTAATTAGATTTATAAGATACACGGTCAGCTACACTTGTTATTTTGCATTTTATTTGGTTCTACCAAAAAATAATAAAATATTTTTTTCTCTAATTATTTTTCCGGTAAAGATATATGGTACGCTAAATGAAAAGATATCAAAAATACTAGATTAGGATTTGTGCATAGTATGGACAAAAGCTATTGTTTTTTTCTTAACTTTGATGAATGATTTGGGAATTGGAATTTATACTTGCTTTTAGATATGAGATGTATGCAAGTATAAACATATTTTGTATTTGGTTGTTGAAAATATTAGTTAATTGTATATTTCCTACTTTTCATATATATTTTAAGTATTTGAACATAGCTATAAATATATATTTATATAGTACATATATAACTATAAACGTATGTAGATTTTACTTATACAATGTAATTGATATACACTGTTTGTGTTATTTATCAAATGTTTGTTATTTATAAACTAACACTAAATAATATAATAATTTATTAATATAGTTTGTAAAATCTATAGTTATATTTTGGTAATGAACTATTGATATAATGAAATTAAAATACTATATTTTAAAAAGGAAAAGGAAATATATATGAGATCACGAAAACTCATTATTTGGTAGTTTACGATAGCATATATATATATATATATATATAACTACAAATTTTTTACATATATTATACTCTTATCAAAATAAATATTTGGTATTCTCTTATCTAAAGTCATAACCTTATTAACAATATATTATGCTAATAATTCATATTTTTAACATCTATTTACTATCTTATGATATAAAGCTCAGCTATATTTAGATTATATCTACAAACATGAATTGAGAACATGCCTTGTTATTGTTAGTATTAGATAGTGATTCTTGAGTAGAAAGGTTTTGCTGAATAATACAATTACCAAATTTTTATAACATTTACTAAATACAAACTTAAAAACTTCTCCAATAAACTTCTAGTAATTGATTAAACTATTGGTACGAGCATGCTTTTTGGTATCTGCAAGACAAATTTTAATATATATATATATATATTAGCTTATTAGCTTAGATAATTTTCAATTTTTTTTCTTCACATTAACAGAATATGATCAATTCTAAAATTTAATGATTTATCTCGACTTATATCTATTAAAACCTATATTATTGCATGAAAACTCTATTCGAAGCCGGTTCCTGTCTTGGAATCAAAATTTCATTATCTGCGGCATTGTTCCAATTAAAATTCCTACTGTGAAACTTAAAATTTCAAAAATACTCTAGCTACAGTTTTCTATGTTTACTAAATGATGTCTCGTACTATGCACGAGTTATATAATATTTGTTTGTTTTATTATTGATTTTATGGTTTGATTTGTATGTGTAAAATTATTAATTACTTAATTATATATATATTTGATATATTAAAAATAAATTTATAGTGATCATCAATATCTGTTGTATACGAAATATTTTTTTATTTATGTTTACTTAAGTTTTGATGCATTACAATTTTACATATACATGTTATTTACGTTTTGACTCATTTTCATTTATGTTTTAGACTCGTTTATAACTTAATTTTTANTCGATAGAACACATATTTTTATTTATTAATATCATAAGTAATTTATCAAGTATATACTAATATATATATAGTTTTAAACTCGTATTCATTTAAGTTTGTAGATTCATGCATATTTTTGTTTTATTGTATCAGTTTGAGACATATTTTTATTATTAATATTTTAATCAATTCAGCAAGTATATACTAATATAAATGTATGTATAATCATCTTATTAATATGTATTTGTAGATTAACAAAACTAATATTTAATATAACTAATATAATTTTTAGTTTTTGAAAACTTGAAAGTTGATATCATTAGTTATTTGGTTTTTGTAAATACTCATAGCATTAGTTATTCGTTTTGTTATCTTCTAATTAAAAAATATATTTATTTATATCTTTTATATATAAGTAATATTTTTGTGAAAATTGATTTATTTCCTACATATTTATATTGAGATTATAGATTCTCCATTTTTATCTCTTATATATATAACAAATATACTTATTTTTAATAATTAATACTTATAATC
>OVBA01003648.1:0-26943 GCA_900406435.1 Lepidium aucheri | reverse complement strand
ACAAAAGATTTATTTTTAAACCAAGAAAAATCAAATCTTAATTGGTTAAAATTTTTTTTAAAAACCATTGAAAAATAAATTCTATTTGGTTAGAGATATCATTTTAAACCAACAAAAAAAAATCTTAATTGGTTACGATTTTCTTTTTTAACAAAAAAAATCAAATCTAATTGGTATAAAATTATTTTTTAAATTAAAAAAATCAAATCTTAACTGTNAACAAAAGATTTATTTTTAAACCAAGAAAAATCAAATCTTAATTGGTTAAAAAAATTTTTTTAAAACCATTGAAAAATAAATTCTATTTGGTTAGAGATTTCATTTTAAACCAACAAAAAAATCTTAATTGGTTACGATTTTCTTTTTTAACAAAAAAAAAATTCAAATCTTAATTGGTATAAAATTATTTTTTAAATCAAAAAAATCAAATCTTAACTGGTTGAAGTTTCCTTTTCAATTGTATGTTTTTATTGAAATCCATTAAAAACAAATAATTTGTTTAAAAATAATCTTATATAAATAAAAAGACAAATTAATTAGTTTAAACAAATTAACCAGTCAAAACAAATTTAGGAACTTTAAATTTAACTGTTGAATTAAATATAAGGTATTTTGTTAATTATTGAATTAGTGATATTATCCTAATTTAACAAACAAAATCTGTTTAATCAAAGATCTTATCATAATCTTAACTAACTTATTTTTTTAAATAAGTATAACTAACAAAATCAAATTAAGGTTCAAAAATACAATTAATCAAATTAAAATTTAAAAAAGTAACCAAATCATAAAAAAATCTCTATCAATNTGATATTATCCTAATTTAACAAACAAAATCTGTTTAATCAAAGATCTTATCATAATCTTAACTAACTTATTTTTTTAAATAACTATAACTAACAAAATCAAATTAAGGTTCAAAAATACAATTAATCAAATTAAAATTTAAAAAAGTAACCAAATCATAAACAAAATCTCTATCAACGAAATCAAAAAATTATTGCTACAAAGAGATAAAGATAAGACCAAATCATGTGACAAATTATCTAAACAAATGTTACTTAGACAAATTCATTAGTTATAATAAATCGACCAATCAAAAAAATCTAAAATTTAAAGTCTCTATTATTTTTTAACAAAGATACTAAAAATCTTATTATTACGATTTTATTATAATAGAGATATAAGTTAAAAATATTTTTATATTAAAATTAAAAAAATTGGTAATATTATGCAGATAAAGATATTATTAAGAATTGGTTAAAGAATTTTATCAAATATTATCAAGGGATACTTTTTAAATTTTATTATAAAATATATGAATCTGTTATCGCTCTCAATACAATATTTTTANTATTATTACGATTTTATTATAATAGAGATATAAGTTAAAAAAATTTTTATATTAAAATTAAAAAAATTGGTAATATTATGCAGATAAAGATATTATTCAGAATTGGTTAAGGAATTTTATCAAATATTATCAAGGGATACTTTTTAAAATTTATTATAAAATATATGAATCTGTTATCGCTCTCAATACAATATTTTTATTATTTTTTATTGCGTTGACCAATAATATTTAAATAAAGTTTCTTATTTAAATCCTAAAAAACTTATTTGTTAAAACAAACAAAATCGTATTAAGCTTCCTATCAAATTCTTAACAAAAGATTTATNTTTTTTATTGCGTTGACCAATAATATTTAAATAAAGTTTCTTATTAAAATCCTAAAAAACTTATTTGTTAAAACAAACAAAATCGTATTAAGCTTCTTATCAAATTCTCAACAAAAGATTTATTTTAAAAATAACCAATGAAAATCAAATCTTAATTGGTTAAAGATTTCTTTTTAAAACCAGCAAAAATCAAATTTTAATTGGTATTTCTAGACAAATAAAAATCAAATTTTAATTGGTTAAAAGTTTATTTTTAACAAACAAAATCAAATCTTAATTGTTTAGAGATTTTTTTTAAAACCAACGAAAATCAAAGCTTAAATGGTTAAATTTTGNAAAAATCAAATTTTAATTGGTATTTCTAGACAAACAAAAATCAAATTTTAATTGGTTAAAAGTTTATTTTTAACAAACAAAATCAAATCTTATTGGTTAGAGATTTTTTTTAAAACCAACGAAAGTCAAAGCTTAAATGATTAAATTTTGCTTTCTAATTATATGTTTTTATTGAAATCGAATNATTCAAGAGATTAAAATTATAATAGAATAATTTAAAGATAATCTCAAAGTAGACGAGATGTAATAATAATAACNTAAACAAAAAGACAAATTAATGAATTTAAACAAATTGACCAATCAAAACAAATCAAGAGATTTAAAATATTTATTATATTGAATCGTTTGAGAATCGTGATAATTGTCCTATGGTGGATCTTAAATAGATCTTGTTGATTAGTTTTCCTATTAGGATTAGGAGGATTGTTTTTAATAGATATCGATTAGGATTAGGAATATAATTATTCAAGAGATTAAAATTATAATAGAATAATTTAAAGATAATCTCAAAGTAGACGAGATGTAATAATAATAACAAGAATATAATTAATAATAATTAATTTAGATAATAATAATAAATTAATTAGTTATAGAATCTTATTAGAATATAATTGTGTGACAAGTATTATATGATAATATTTCCTAATAACATTACAACCTAGTCCAAAATAGACAATATAACACGGTAATTAAGTTAATGCTATGCTTATAACATCAAACTTTAATAGTTTTAGAAATTCTCGATTCTTTTTTTTTTTTTTGTCACTGAGAAATTCTCGATTCAATTACACTAAAATCCTAATAACATTTAATTCTCAATAACCCATAAACCAATAACACACCTAAATTTTACAAATTGAAATGTTCAAGAGGCCCAATATGACCCAGTTATACATGAACAAGCACAAATCAAATCAAGCTTCATCCGTCCAATAAAGGGCCGAGAGATGGGCCTAGTCGACAACCGCCACTACTAAAACTACCACGAAGCGTGGTCAATAATGAGAGAGACAGAATTGCAGATCCTCTCCGAGGTTGGCGATGACAAAATCTTACTTTCCACAATTGGTGAGACGCCAAGATTGAGGCCTCTCCACCACTTTTTTCTGAAGGTCCAACACTCTTAGTCTTAGGCTACTTACGATTTTAACCATCCAAATTTTATATTACATGTGTTTGGAAGCTGTTCGACGGAATGCCTGATTCAGTATTTTCAGTATGTTCGTGTTGACCATGCACAAATCTAGTTTTTTGGACAAAATGAGCTTTGAAATTAAGTTTTTTTTTTATAAAGTGATCATAATGTCACTCCTATGTGGTCTTGCGAGATTATAAAAACATCTGATATTCCCGCAAGACCACATAGGAGTGGCATTATGAGACAATAACAAATCATGTGTACCTGATGACACTTCATTCTTACTTTGATGATGAGTTCGACGTAATGTCTTTATGAGATCATGCACCATATTTCATCTAATTTGTGGCATTGAAAGAGCTCTAATAGCTCATAATACTAAGCAGAAGCAACAAGCATTTCATGTTTTAGTTTTCACAGACTTAATAAATGACTGATTTTTATTCTGTGTGCAGAGCTATCTTCATGGCGCCAAGGTGGAAATGGAAAGGTGCTGAGGCAAAGGCGCTTGCAGAACCTGTATCAAAAATCGTTTCAGAGCTTCAGTCTTCTTTGTCCCAAACCAAGCCCGCATGTTATCTATCAAGTTGTAACGTACTTCTCTCAGTTGAGCCAGAGCAAGTTAAGCTTTTGGACCGTTGTTGTTTCGGTAGACCTGTTGTTTGTGCCGGGAAGGACAAAAGATGGATCCAATTAACGTTTGAAGAAGCTTTCTTTTTGTTCTACAAACTGAAATGCATCAATATATCCCTTCAAAATCGTTGCCTGGATAACGAGGTAGATCTATGGCGATCCATGATATCTATAAAGCCAAATTTTGCTACATCTTACACGGCTTATTCTCATCTTCGATCGAAGAATTGGATTGTGAGATCAGGGTTACAATATGGAGTTGATTTCGTGGTGTATAGACATCATCCATCTCTTGTCCACTCTGAATACGCTGTTCTGGTTCAGTCTATTCGCGAGTATGACCGGTTAAAGGTGTGGTCTGATATCCATTGCTGTGTTCGGCTGACTGGAAGCGTCGCGAAAACTTTATTGGTTCTTCACGTCAATGGAAAAGTCAAAACAGAGAACATGAATCTGCCATTGTGTTTAGAGGAATACACAGTAGTAGGGCAGACAATTCGTAGATGGAGCCCAGAACTTAGTCGTGAAGATGAAACCAAAACATGACTTTAGGTACACTATTAAGATTCTCTCAGCTTCCAATTTTGTAAACGCTTATATCTAGATGAAGTAAACTTGTATTTGCAACATAAACAATCTACAAACATACAAAAAAATTAGTATGACTATCATTGTTTTTACAATCCAAGCAAAACAAAACGTTAAAAGCAAAAGAAACTTCAAATTTTACCATAAACAATAGCTTCAACTTTTTAAGTCTCATTGAAACGAAACTGTAGTGCAAACTTTGATCAAAGGTGAAAATGACTAGGGTGTGATTTAGTCATCCTAGCTTCACCAGCAGGCTCATCATTATCAATCCTCTTAACATTCCTATAAGCTGCATAAGCAATGACATAGAAGATAACGAGAATAATAAGTACCACAATGTTGATCACTGATACTTTTCTCCAACTCTTCTTCAAGCTCCCAAGAACTCCAGCTTTACAAGAGCTGCATTGGTAACAGAGCAGGCTTTGGTCGTTGCTCCACTTCAAACAGTCCTGGTTCGGTCCGATCATACCTCCTCCCATATCCCAACCCGTCTCATTCACATAAGTATAACCACATTCTGTTGGCGGCTTGCAACAGCCAGACTGCAATATTACAACAAAACAATTACAGATCACAATCAATCAATATTCATCATTACTCATCATATTTTATAACAAAGGGATGCAGAGAAACAGAGTTTATGACTAACATTGAGACAAAGGAAACAGAGCTTAAGTAAAACTTTCTAACAAAGCTCAAGTTGTGTAGATAACTACTACCATAAAGTAATCTTTCATGAGGAAAACAAACAAAACAGAGTATTTTAAATTGATGATTTTATGAACCAAAACAAGGACTTCAACAACTATCCTTTAGAAATTTGGATGTATCTTCAACATTTTTTTGGGTTACTCACGTGGAAAGCTTGGAACTTGAGCATAAAACTGCCGACTTTAATAGAAAATTTTAAAAATACAACAAAGCAAAAACTACTTTCCAAAAAGTTGTATACTTTTTTGGGTCGCTCCAAAAGTTTTTAACATATAAGAACAAACTGGCAAAAGCCAGAAAATTTGCAGAAATATCTGTGGCAAATAAGAAATCGAAGCCTAAACAATCATTGTTTGAAGAATTGTACTAGTTTTACATCCTCAAAATTGTTTCATTCATGGCTTCCACACAACAATCAATCAACCAATTAAGTCGAATAAATTAAATAAAATAAAACTTTATCCAGTTTATTATTATTTGCTGGAGTAAGCTAGCGAGAAACCTCAATCAGATCTATATTCAATCACTCATAGTCAACTAAGTTAATTATACGAAAAGTTAACACAACTTAAAAAAAAAATAGAAAGATATTATTTTCTTTCCATTATTGAAACTCTACAGTTATTATGGCCCTGCACACATGGAGGACCATAATTGTTATTTTCACAAAATAAATTAAAAGCTGTCCCCAAAAAATAAACTAAAAACCATAAACTTTCTTGAATCTGAATATCCCAGAATCCAAACAAGTTTCAAAATAACATCATTAAATTTGATTATAAATCAACCAGAAAAAGAGGTAACCTCTGAATTTCTCCAAATCCATCACAGGTTAAATATTATTTAAAAGAATAATAATTCATAAAATTTTAAAAGTTACCTCAATAGGGTTAAGTCTTCTGAGGAAGAACATATCAGCAGTTTCAGGAACACCATTAAAACTCCTTCCAATCTTTCTACAAGCTCCAGAATCTCTTATACATGAATGGATATTACTCCAATAACCATCATCTGAGACTCTATCCTTCAACCAACCGGAATAATCCTGAAGATAATAATCAAGATAGCCCCGGTTTAGCACGGTCCGACCGGATCCTTTATCAGTAACCGCGTAAGCAAAGATGATGAAACCGATGAGAGCTGCAATGATGAGAAGCATGACGACTAGATATAACCACATGAGGAACTTGTTACGGTAACAAGCTCCAGCGAATCCAGCTAAAGAAACAACCATGATTGCGATTCCGATAACTATGAGTGGCCATTGAAGAAATCTTAAACAGTCTGTGGAGTTTGCTCGGCTGCTTAACCATATTCCACCTCCAAGGATTGGGATTGAGAGGAGGAAGGTGAGGAAATTTACAAGACCTATTAGATGGTTACTTGTTCTCATAGCTTTTGATGATTCTTAGATTTTAGGAGCTCTGTTTTTTGTGCAGAGAACTGTAATGGTAAAGAGTTATGTTGAAGATGATGAAGACTTAAATAATGGGTTTACATAACTGCACATGCTTTGACACGTGTCAGTATTGTCTAATTTTTTTGCTATTGGGTAGTGTGTTATTGTCTATTAATACTAATAAAGTAATAAAACTTGTTTAGTTTTTTTTTGTTTTGTCGTGAGACAGATATTTAAATCTTGATGTGGGATTTTAAAGTTTAAAAATATTAGTACAAAAACCACGATAACAAATAAACGATCGTTGTCTAAACTATTACATAAAGTTGAAAAATGTAGGTTCTTACGTAATAATTAGGTTTTGAAAGTTATAACACCAAAAGGATTAGATTTTGAACGTAATCCACATATTATTAGTGACCATGTCGGTAATTTAGTGATGCTTTTGAAGATATTTTCTGGTTACAACTTTTGGAGATTTCTTTAATTTATGTGATAGCTAAGTTAATCCACATACTCATGTTTTGAACATAGTACTCATTTTACCTATGGTGTTGAGGTCATATTCATCACTTGGGGGATAGAGTTGGTGTGCACATATTTTCTTACATATCTTGAGCTAATTAAATGCAAGCATAGAACAGTTATCAACACAAAAAACTTCCACAAAAACAAATTATGATGGAAACAACAAGAACTTAGAAAAGGTGGCAGTAATTAAAAATATAAAAGAATGATTTATTCTTTTATAAAGTTGTTTATAAGACTGTTCTAAGTCATATAGTTATATGTTTCAGCTAATAATTTAAATATTTGGAATTAGATTTCATCCTACTACATGTGGAAAAGTAAAAAGTTTTTAAAATGTGTTTGAGATATAATCAAACATGGTCGATCGAATTAAAAAAATTGTTTATATGGCTGAAAACAATTTTAAATTAAACTATTTTAATACTTTTAGTTGGTTGAAAATTCATCCTGGTTATTATATTTTAGTATGGTTTGAATTTTATAAACCAAAAATCAATTTTTTAAGAAAGATGATTTTATGTTCAATGGTATCAGCCACGCGCGACTGAACTCGAAATTAAGAAATAAGACCAAAATTTTGAATCTCCAAGCTAAAAAAATAAAACATGTATATCTCTCTAGATTGTGTTAAGTACAAGTATATAAATGGGAGAATTGGTAGAAAATTCTTGTTTTTAGTTCAGAAGACGTACATAATTTGAGTTGTTGCTAGATTATGTAATTAGACTATGCATCCGATATTGATTTTGTGAGAAGATAATTGGGAGCTAGAACTCATGCTGACATCAGTTTGGTAGGTCGGACAATGACATAAGCTAATAATATTGTACTGAACTGATGCGATTAAAATAGATCACATGATTGTTGTGGTTCTGTCTTCAATGATTCTTACTCAACCATCTTTTTCTCTACGACTAAAACGGTCATCATGATAATAAGACACATATCGATTGTTACACGACATTTCTTATAGAGATGTAGTATCCACTACAAAAAAATATAGCATTTTCCTATGAAAAATGTCGTGGGTTTTCATTGGTTAAGAAAACCCAACGATAACCCACGACTCTTTAACGTAACAATGGGTTCTCGTGGGAAATTATGTATTGGTCGGTTATTGTAGCTCCACCAACCAACGAAGACCAACCAGTATATTTAGTCATCGGTTTTGATCGGTATCTTATATTTTGGTCGGTTTTGGTGGGCCTTGATTCCCACTATACCCGACCGAAATATAAAATCCCAACCAACACCAACCATAATTTTCTGTTTTAATTTTTTTTAAAATTGTTAATTTCTCGTTGGTTTTGGTCAGTAATTATATCTACAAAACCGACCACATAGTTATTTTAAAAAAATAAATAAAAAAATAAAAAAAACTCGTTGGTTTTGGTAGGAATGGATACTGACCAAAACCAACGAGTAATTAACTTTTTTTAAAAAAAACCATAATAAATTTCGTTGGTTTTGGTAGGAATCAATACCGACCAAAACCAATGAGAAACTTTTTTTTAAATAAAATTTAAATAAAAACTTGTCGGTGGTGGTTGGAAACAAAACCCACCAAAACCGACCGAAATACAAAATCCCGACAACATCCGAGCACAATTTTTCGTTTAAATTTTTTTAAAAAATAGTTAATTTCTCGTTGGTTTTGGTCGGTCATGTTACCTACCAAAACCGACCACCAATTAATTTTTTTAAAAATAATAATAAAAGTCGTTGGTTTTGGTAGGATTATATACTTACCAAAACCGACAAGAATTATAAAAGTAGGATTTTATTCCTACCCAAACCGACCATTAATTTATTTTTTCTAAAAGAAAATCGTTGGTTTTGGTAGGATTTTATACCTACCAAAACCGACAAGAGTTATCAAAGTGGTCGGTTTTGATAGGTAATTCTACCTACAAAAACCGATCTCTAATTTTTTTTTTAAATAATAATAAAACTTGTTGGTTTTGGTAGGAATTAATACCTACCAAAACCAACGAGAGTTATAAATGTGGTCGATTTTGGTAGGTTTATTGTCGACCACAACCAACGACTTGTTAATTTATATATATTTATTTTAAATGGAAATATTATATTTAAATATTTATATGAAAAAATTTTAAATTATTAATTGAAGTTTTTGTTTGGTAGTTATAAATCATGTTACTTTTTCAACATAAAAATCAATGCATTAAGACTTGTTATGAGAAAAAAAATAACTTGGATGACTTAATAGAAATTTAGTAATCATATTATAATAGGGACCAACCCGAAAGTGCTTACAGGTACATAGTACAACATAATATAGTAGCTAGAACATAAGGAAGTAATTGAAAGCATGAGAGAAAACAGAACTATGGAATACAAGACATAATTAGATAGGGAACTCAGCTACTCGTAAGTTGCTACTCAATTTATGGGCTATTAGATTAACACATATCTGCTATATGCCAGCAAAATGACAGAGCAAAGCAATGTTTACAAACTATGTGAAGCGTGGGGTGATTCATTTGACAGTAAGGAATGTATGCTGGAGTTCCCCACATAAATCTGCCTTGGAATAATTGTCTGCCAGGTGTACTCATAGCTGCAATCTGGTCACAAACTTGATAACCAATGTAACTAGCTTCTTCAATATCCGGGACAAGTTGTAGGAATGAGTCGAAAATTGGTTTTCCAACATCTTTGTTGCCACATAGACACAAAAATGCAGCACAAGCAAAACGAGCATACAAGAGATGTGGAGTAGCATTTAGTAACATGGAAATACCTAGTTGGTCAGGGCCAGTCATGGAAAGTATTCTTAGGCCAGTAACGTATTGTGCAGTGAGATGGCCTGCGAGATGGCAACCATCCAGAAATGGACGGTATGGAGTAAACGATCGGCTTGAGTTCAGGACCAGATGCAATGAAAGGTCCGAGATAACGAAATCCTCCTTTCCCTATACGGCGGACTATGTCAGAGACAATGTCAAATGGAAGAGAAGATATTTTTTGTGTATTTTAACCAACTACCCTAGTTCTTATAAAGAGGATTGGCAGTAAACCATAGTCGTCGATTTTCTGAGAACTCCATCTAACCATTCGTATGTGTAGTCAAATCATGTCAACATCGGAAGCTTTATTGAACCACGTACCATTGAATCTTTACTAGCCGTCCGATGTTAGACCATCTCTATCTAACGGATACAAAATTAATAATTATTTTTATTATTAAAAATAATAATAATTATTATTATTATTTTATTATAAATTATTTTAAAACTCGGTCAGTTTTCGTGGGAGAGAAAACCGACCAAAACCAACGATAAATTATTATAATAATTTTGCGTTGGTTTTGGTCGGTTTGCTTTCCCACGAAAACCGACCAAAAATTATTATTATTATTTAGTTTTAAATATTTAAATTTCGGTCGGTTTTGTGGGAAAGAAAACTGACCAAAACCAAAGCAAAATTATTATAATAATTTGTCGTTGGTTTTGGTCGGTTTTCATTCCCACGAAAACCGACCGAAAATTATTATTATTATTTATTTTAAAATATTTGTCGTACTGGAAGACTCACCTCCTTCGACAATGTTTAGATGTCATGCACATTGATATGAATGTCTTTGATAATTCCTCCAACACGATTATGAATGTTTCAGGGAAAACAAAAGAAAATCTCAAATCAAGACTGGATTTACCAGAAATATGTGATAGGAAGTCTCTTCATGTACGAGGAAATAGCACCGTAGGCCCTATACCCGTATTCAGATTGAGTAAAGAAAGAAAGGTTTAGAATTACATTCTCTTGTTTATATACCATTTTAACTATCAATATTCATGTGAAATGGTGTTTTGCTTGTAGGATACTTTTTTGAGTGGATTAAAAACAATGTCAAATTCCCAGATGGTTATGCTTTAAACATACAAAACTGCGTTGATATGAAAGAAGGCAAATTCTGTAACATGAAAAGTCATGACTGTCATGTAATAATGCAACGACTGATGTATCAACACTATTGATGATCCTATCCCTTTACCGCTTGATCTTTGTTCAAATTCGGCAACGAAGAATAGATTCACCCTTCTGGTGAAATTATTGAACTTGTGCAAACAAAATCTATGCGCTATGATGACAACATTGGCAAGACTATTGGGTATTGATGAATCTATTAGTGGCTGCATACTTACCGAATCAAAGACTATGTAATTCCTCTTTCAATCTGATGAGCCCACTAAAACAATCCTTCATCGTGGCCCACACAACGAATGGATGTGTGTTATTGATCGATGGACCCTTACTACTCCGCCTGATGGTCCTAATATGATTGCATTTTGGATCCAAAACAAAGGTATCTCATTGCAATTTCTAACCCTCCAGATGGTTCAATATATTGGCCACCGCTTGGGCCAAGCTATTAAAACTGATTTCACGGACAATGGTACGGTGATGACTGATTTCGTAGTGTGAATCAGTTGGAATATAGAAACACCACTTTGATTTAGTCAAACTTTTCTCTTTGGTGATGACTCTTGCACCCTCATATTCAAATTCAAAAAACTTCATAATTTTTATGGCCATTATGATAATCTCTCTCATGAATTCAATTTCGAAATGCTTTCTCTGATGCATGCATCTTCTTCATCGGATGACGATGATGATGGTGATGATCATGATGATGAAGACACAAAACCTTTTGCTGATGCAAATTAATCTAGTATGCCAAACTGTCACATTGATGACTCTCCACCACAATCTCACACTACTATGAATGAAGACACTGCTTCACCTATCTGATCCTTCAAGAAACGTAAAGCATCCTCGCCTCCACCTAGAAGCGCCATTCTGTTACCACCACTGAATCTCATTCACAATGAATTTAACGAAGTACGTAACATGGATGATTATGAGCTTTGCTTCTCCAAGCTCCTTTGTTTCCGCTCCGATGTGATCAATGTTTGAAATTGGTTTCAACCACAAGGAACACTTAACTCTGGTATGTTTCATGTTGATGATGTTCCTATTCCGAATGAAACAAATACTTAGGGCACGGTGGGCCATAAGCCACCAGAACCGCCATGAATATAGCCTTTTGTAACTGTTGGGGATTGAAAGGGTCTCTGACAGTTCGATGCCTAAAGGGTCTGGAGTCTAAGTACAACCCAAACACACTCTTTCTCATCGATACAAAGAATCATGGTGCTATTCTTCATGATGTTGCGGCACAACTTGGTTACCCTAATGTAAAATGAGTTTTTTGTGTTGGTCTTAGTGGTGGTCTAACTATGTTATGCTAAACGTCTATATCAATTTTGTTTTAACTATGTTGATGGAAGAATCCTTAATTTTGAAATAAATAAAGTTAGATGTTTGTTTTATCTCTCTTGTCTTTATGGCCATCCTATACAGAAATTAAGACACTTACTTTGGAAACAAATCCAATGCATATCACTTTCATGATCTAGGCCTTGGCTCCTCTCTGGAAATTTTGATGATATACTCAACAACTCTAAAATAAAAGGAGTTGTCATAGAGATGAGTGGGTCTTTTCCTCAATGCGTGAAATGGTCATGACAGTTTTGGTCTGTCGTTTTGGTGATAATATGACATGGTTGAGCCGCATACACAGCTATAATGTCCATAGTTGGCTTGATAGGGGAATGGGTAATGACGAATGGCATGTTACTTTTCCTACTACACGAATGAAATACCTTCCATTTGCGGGTTCCGATCATAGACCTACAATAATGGAGATCAGGAAGACTATTGATTATGGCAAAAAACTATTCCACTTTGATGCACGACTCTATCAATAGCCGAATTTTACTGACGTGATTCAAGATGGCTAGTCTACTTCAGGTTTTAATCTCTCTATTACCAATTGTATAAGGCAATGCCACAATACCATAACAACATGGAAACGTCAAAATCCAACTAATTCAGCACAAAAAAATACGAGGTCTTATTATGGCAATATATAATCTATGAGCTCAAGATGTTCCAATTACACAAAAATTATAAGAGTTGGACTCAAAATTAACAAAGGCTTATATTGATGAAGAGACATATTGGCGTGATAAAAGTAGGAAAGAATGGCTTACCATAGGAGATCGTAATACTCGTTACTTCCATGCATGTACCAAAAACTGACATTTCCAGAATCTTATCACTCATATCACTTCCGCTGAAGGTTCAATTTTATATTATAATTACGCGATTAATTAGAATTGATTTCTTTCTTTCAAGGAATGTTCATGAGTGGAGGGCAGATATGTATGACATTAGTCTTAACTTGTGTTGACTTGTTGGTAACAACTGACATGAATGCTGTCTTAACGGCTCCGGTTACTTCAGAGGAGATTTGTACAGCTGCTTTTACTATTGGTTCAACTTGTGCTTCTGGTCCTGATGGGTTTACCGCTATATTTTACAAGACATATTGGAATATTGTTGGCGAGACAATAACTACAGAAGTATTATCCTTCTTTGAGATGGGTACATTACAAGCAACTTGGAATCACACTAATCTATGCTTGATACCTAAGCTCGACAATCCTACTACAATGCGGGACTTTTGACATATTGCTCTATGCAATGTAATCTATAAGATTATATCCAAAATACTCATAGCTAGATTGCAAAAAATCTAATTGAGTGTTGTGTTAGAAAATCAAGCTGCCTTTATTCTTGGACATTATATTACTGATTATGAAATGTTGGCACATGAGGTCTTTCATGAATTGAAATCCAACAAATGATGCTCTCAGAGTTACATGGCTGTCAAAACAGACATCAGTAAAGCATATGATCGACTAGAATAGGATTTCCTTGAACAAATTTTGTTGAAGAAATGCTTCCACCAGACATGGGTTAATAAGATAATGAGCTGCATTTGGTGAGTGTCCTTTAGTGTCTTGATACACAGAACGTATAGCAATTTTAAGGCAACAAGGTGATCCACTGTCTCCATATCTTTTTAGCCTCTGTTGGATGTGCTCAGTTGTCTTCTCAACAATGCAGTCCATCAATAGGCTCTTAAAGGCTTTCAACTTCATCATCATAGTCCACTACCGATACATCTATTTTTTGCGAATGATTCACTCTTCTTCACCAGAGCAGATTCTCTAAATAACATGGAACTGAAATGCCTATTCTATGCTTATGAGTCTTGTTTGAGACAATAAATTAGTTACAAAAAAGGACTAGTACATCTGGAATAAAAGTTACCCAATGGAATAAAGATCATGTTTAACGTACGCTACACATAGTCAAAGTTGGAGGTAGAGGCAAATTCTTAGGCTTGCTAGAGTAGTTTGGGAGACGTCGACGTGCTTAATTTAACTACATCAAGATCAAGGTGGCGCATACGGTACGAGGATGGTGGAATAATTTTTTATCAGCGGCACACAAAGAGGTTTTAATAAAATCCATTGCCTATGGTATGCTGACTTATAGCATGAATTGCTTCGAGCTTCTTGTTACTCTTTGTCACGACATAAATAAACTTATATGCAATTTGTAGTGGGGTATGACAAGTTCAAAAAAGTGGCTACCGTGGGTCGCTTGGAAAAAGTTAACAACATAAAAGGGGAAAGGTAGCTTGGGATTTCGTGATCTCCAATGCTTCAACAAAGCCTTGTTAGCTAATCATGTCTGGAAACTGTTAAAACGCCCACAATGCCTCTTATTTCGTGTTCTGAAGGCATGTTACTTCCCAAAAGATTCAATCTTTGCAGCCAAACAACGACCAACAAAACTGTACGGCTGGATATCCCTATAATCTGGATGTGAGTTATTACGGCATGGACATCACTATGACATTGGTTATGGTAAATCTAAAAGAATGTGTCTTGACCCTTGGATACAAGGCCTTCCTTCAGCCTCCACTTTTGTTACCACCGGTCGCACCAACTATTTTAGTGGCCAAATTAATTAATGACCAAACACGTGAATGGGATCATGACATGTTGACGCACCATATTCACAGTTCAAATCGTCATCATATTACGAAACTAGTTTAACACCATCTCCTTCTTCAGATTCTATCTTATGGAGCTTCACAAAAAAATAGACTCTACACTGTTAAGTAGGGCTATCATAAGGTATACAACTTACTCAATACATCGCAAACATAACTGTTACTAGGTGCCCATCCAGATATCACTAAAGGATTATGGTAACTTAAGATTGCTCTCAAGCTGAAACATTTTATTTGACGAGTTGGTTCACAAGCCTACCAACAACTGAAAGTCTGAACCACCGACATATGACTGAACCTTTAGAATGTCTTTGTTGTTGTTCGGGAATAGAAACAATTGAGCATTTGTTATTCACATGCACATATGCTGTTTCTGTTTGGAGATACTCTGGTTTCCCATCCACTACACTTTGTAAGCACATAGGTCAGTTTTTGACAATCTGCGTCTATTACTTAATATCTATCATGATGTAGCTCTTTCGGTAGCTCAACAATGTCAACCTTTCTGGATTCTTAGGCATATGTGGAAAGCTCGAAACAGTTTGGTTTATTCACAAATTCACATCACAGCGACTGAGACATGATTCAGAAGATGTAATGATACAATGAGTGGTTCACAATGCTTACTCCGACAAGGCTGGGTGTCAGTACTCACTCTACTGACGTTAATTATCCTCGTTCACAACACCAATGCTGATCACCACTTTCAAGCTGAGTTAAGTGTAACTATGATGCATCACACCAAATCGGACAATCACCAATCTGATTGGGCTGGAATATTCGTGATCATACCGTCACAATCTTGCATTGCAGTATGAGACAATTTGAAGAATGACACACGGCTAGAGAATCTGAATGTACTTCATTGTGTTGGGCTATCTAAGTTGTTTAGGAACTCGGTTATAAAAATATTATTTTCGAAGGGAATAACACGTGAATATATTCAGTTGTCACCAATTTGGCAATCAATTTACGACTGGGTCCGTAGGTAAATACAATCTCGCAATAGCGACATCATTTCTCCAGTGTGCTTTTTACTTGGGTTGCAAACCAAGCGAATGAATGTGCAAATCATCTTAGCGGATCCTTTATCGTAATCAATAAAGATCTATTTGGCAAAAAAAAAAACAAAAGAGTTTACATAAAAACTTGAAAGATTTCTAACACTATGAGCTAGATTTCTTACAAGGAATTTATTTTTGTGCTTTTTCTTTTTCTAATTTTGTACATAATTAATTGTAAATCAATTTGCATGGGACACATAAAATATGGACATGTCACAACGTCCAATAAAGAAGTCAATTAATAAATCCCTGCAGCTACACCGACCAAACTGTTTATCGTTGACTCCTACATTAACTTTTCTTAATATTCATTTTTCACATATTAATAATACCGACTTTCTTTTTTTTTCTTTTTAATATTGGACCATAACTAGTTAGCCATTAACTAAGTTCCTACATAATATACATAGTATGGTTTGATTTCTAAATATACAAGTACACTTACCATATAATAGATTTATCATCTGCAACTGTATTAAAGACCACTTATACTTTTTTTTTTGAAATAAAAAATCTTCAGATAAAACGTTCAAAGAATAATTTACTAATTACTTTAGTTATACTCTATTAATGCATCCTGAAATATTTTATATTAAAGCATAAAACATTTTTATTTTAACCGTGTTATAAACTATAAAATAAAATTAATTTACGATTTATAACTATCCTTAGAAATAGGGTTTAAATATGTTTTGTAACAAATATATATATATATATATATTCAAAATAAATAAAGATTTAATAATAAACAATTTTAAAAAGTTAAACTTTAATAAAAACATATCGATTATTTGATATAGTTCAGGTTTGGATTCGGTTTTCCGAGTAAATAGATTTAGGATCCATTTTTGATATTTTGTCAGGTTTAGTTCATTGAATTCGGTATTTTAAAATTTTGTCAGGTTTAGTTCATCTAATTCAGTTTGGTATAGACCGAGTTCGGGATCAAATATATTTATATAAAAATTTAAAATTAAAAAAGTAATAAAAATTATAATAAGCAAAAAATTGGTTTTTGATTTCGTTTCGGTTCGGGTACAGATTTGGTTTTTCAAATACATTGACTAAAACTCATTTGGGTATTTTTTTGGGTTCGGTTATAATTTGGATAGATTTCGGTTTAGGTTTCGAGTCTCTAAAACAACAGTTTGTTAAATAATATTTTAAAATATCATCATGGGACAAAGAACCTAAATGAATACGGTTTAAAAAATTAATCAAAATAATCAAATTCTGCGTTATAACGTGGGTATAATCCTCGTCTTATATATTATAGTGGAAGATAATTTCGTTTTATAAACTTTAGAATAAATTTAACATAAATTCATAACTACTCTTAAAATAGAATTAAGATAGGTTTAGTCACAAATATATATATATATAATTTAAATTAATTAAGATTTAGTACAAAAAAGAATTTAAAAAGTTAAAATCTAATTAAAAACATATCGATTATATCAGATAAAAAAACATATCAGTTATAAATTTGGTTCGGATTTGAATTTGGTTTCTGGCTACATAGATTTAGGACCCGTTTTTGATATTTTGTACCGTTTGATTCATATAATTCGGTATTTTGATATTTTGTTGGGTTCAGTTTATCTAATTCAATTCAGAAATAGATCGAGTTCGGGATTAGGTATATTTATATAAAAACTTAAAATTTAAAAAGTAATAGAAAAACTCTAAAAAGCAAAAAATTTGGTTCTTGATTTCGTTTTGGTTTGGATCTGGATTCAGATTTTCGGATACATAGATCTATGACCGATTTTAATATTTTTCGGGTTGGATTCCTCTAATTTGAATAAATTTTGGGTTCAAGTTCCAGGTCTCTAAAACAACATTTCGTAAACAATGTTTTAAAATATCAATACGGATCAAACAGCCTAAATAAACATGGTTTAAAAAACCAATCAAAAATAATAAAATCCCGGATACAATCTAATAGTTAATATATTAATATATTTTCAGAATTATATAGTTAACAATTTTTTTTGTTGAATTTAACTATAATATTCAAAAAATATAGCATAATCAATGTTTTTTTTTCCTTCACTTTAAAAATAAGGGAAAAATAAATCCAATTAGCAGAGTTTATCGTATACCCTATCTACAAATAATTAGTTTTCATTTTGAAACATTATTACGTCGTCCTAAGTTCTGTTAAGCGGGTTCAGGATAGTGCTTCTTGATTCCTTGGGCTAAGGCCCAGTGGGCTGCACAATAATTATAGTTGAATTTGTCTGAGTTTGATAACATATTCGTGGCAGGGTTGAACAAACCAATAGCTAAAACCATAAACCAAACTGAAAAGATCAAGCTAAGGGTAAAAAAAAAAGATTTATTACAAATCAGCAGTCATCCTAAAGAGGTCTTGTTGGGGATGACCTTAATGTTATTCATCGATATTTCTATTTCATCTTTTGTTATAAGGAAATGTTATGTCTTCATGATTAATCACGAATAAATTCACAGAAGATTATTAATAATTTCTTCCTTTTTTATTGAAGGTGTGTGTATTGGTATTCTCTTATCCTTGTTATCATAGCTAGAAAATTTATAATAATAAACATATATAGTTATTAACAAGCAAGTTTGGCTTTTAGATAATGTCTTTAATTTGAACCTATACAAAGTAATGATGTCTTTTTTTAATAACAAACATAATTTTTGAATTTAAAAACTCAGGGAATTTATTCCGGGATAGAGAAGAACCAAATATATAAAACACACTTCATTCTATAAGTAACTGAAAATCATTGAAATAAACGCACAACATATCTATTTTCTTTCATCATTAATTCCTAGTAATAAGTATCCATTTTTCTACCCAAGAAACCCAGAATACAAACCCTAACCAAACTCAAAACTACGATTTATCTTATAATAAATATAAATTACAATAAAGCACCAGTATTAATGTAGTTGATGGTACTGCTCCAAACCTCTCTGCCTGAATCATTCTGATCAACATGACCATGACTATGACCTTGACCACTTCCTCCTCCAATGTTCATCTGCCATGGGAATCCCCACAAGACCCTGTTTGGATCATTAGTCGCCATCTGCTCCATACCGCCTCCACCATTCCTAAACGCATAACCTGCGTTCTCCATTTGCTGGCTCGTGTTCCCAAACACACTCTCCATACCCATCTCTGACTGAGAGCTTCCAAATTCAGAAGGAAACCCTAAATGTGAAGAAACTCCTAGAGGTTGCTTATTTAGCAAGGCAAATGCTAACCCAAGCTCCATCTGTTCATTGTTAATGTTAGTATTATAGCCACCAAAACTCGTCCCTGGGTGGGTCATCAGCGTCGGTTCAGGGGTTGTTCTGAGGCTTTTAGTTGCGGAGGAGGAGCGTTTGTGTTTCCGGTAAGCACCACCAATTGGGATGTTTCTTAAGATGCCACCTTTAGTCCAATATCTCCGACAAGATTTGCAGAAGTAACGAGGCTGAGAAAGACTGTAGTTGTTGTAGTAACAGAACTTTGTGTTGGTTGAGTCACAACGAGGACATCTCAGTGATTGCTCAGGTGGAGCTGGTCTAATCGCCGGTACTGGTTTCTTCTGGTTCTGATAATCTTGTGATGAACATGAAGACACTCCAACAACATTCTATATTATAAGAGTGATATAAAATATCAAAAACTCAATTCTAACAAAGCAATCATTAAAAATGTAACGTCGGTTATATGAGTACCTGGTGCATTGAAGAATAATCCATTAAAACTAAATGAGAAGCTTCTTTGAAAATGTAGAAGAGATTGAGATTGTGATAAAGCGAGGAAAGAGAAAGCTTGGAGAGAAAGAGAGTGGAGATAAAGGAAAAGCCAAGCATCTTATCTCTCTATATATAGAAAAAGAGAATGTGAGAGTAGAGTTTGGTGGCTTATTCCTCAATATTACTATAATATTTCATTTTTTATTACGGCATGAGCAAATAACGTGATCCAACTCGGAGCATGAATTGTGAACCAAACCATCAATATATCCTTTTTTTAATAATCAGCATTTCCTTATCTTACATTATTATAAAAGTAGATAGACATAAGTATATAAATATATGATTTTATTTCTACAAACTTAAATATATCGCTGTGTGAACAAGTATCAAATTTGTTCTAATATTGTAGAGTGATAAATATCACTATAGTGTTGTTACCATTCATATTCGAATGAATAGAAGAACCATGGAGAGTTCGTTTTTGGGGTCTTCCCTGCGGTATGAGAATATTAAGTTTACAAAAAAGATTCCTTAAAACAAAAATCATTGTGTCGAGTTTTGAAGATTTTAAAAATTTGGGTTTTCTGCATTAATATTTCTCTAACTTATTTTCTACAATTTTATTCAATTTTTCTAATTAGAAAATGCAATTAAAACCTATGAAATTAAAAATAATATGCAATGTAATTCTTATATAAATTTTGATTTTTTTTATGGTTAAATACCTTTTTTAAAATTTAAGAATAGATTTGTATCCTTTATCTGTAATCCTCCGAATACATCGAATTGATGTATTATCTATGGTAATTTTGTTTGACAAATATTGTATTTTTAAAAACTTGATAATGATAACAAATAATCATATTGTATAATATTTTAGATATTCTAGAATTCACTTACATTTTTTTTTTTTTTGCAGAAACTATTCAACACGCTGGTTATCTAGAAATGATGATAAAGAATGTGAAGGGCGGGCCAAACTTTGATGTTTGAGGATTGGTCTGTTTGTACGAACGGACTTCTTCCATGATCAGAAGCAACCCATCTCCATGTGTCCTCAAATACAACTTTTCTGTCACAATTCTTCCATCGACTTGTCCTCACCACTGTCGGACCCGCTCTCATTCTTTCTACTCTCCTATGGGACCCACTCTCTTAACCTGGTCCTAAATTAACTGTTTGTTTTTTAACGTTCCGTCACAATTCATTTACTCATTAACCAAATTTCTATATTATTTTAGCAGTAAAATGTGATTTCTGGATATGTAAGTGCGTCTACCTTTATTAAACTTACCACATGTTACTAGACTAAAAATTTTATGCGTGTATGTATAAGTTCTATACTATTTCTTTTGTTTTTTTAATATTTTAGATTGTTCGGATTCAATACTGTATGACTATTATCCTAAACTCGATTACACCAAAAGACTAAAAAAAATTAGATAAAAGCCCCTGAAATACCGCGCATAGTAACTTTGTTTCAATGGAGATCAAATCTGAATAGTGTATAACCATTGCTCGTTGTTTTTTCTCCAATACTGCTCGACCAATGCTGGCAAGTTTGATATTCTTTTGATAAGCTAGGAGATTTGAAGGAAGACCTAACTAATTTAATGAAAGTTCATAACGATTCTAATCAAATGTAAAATATGATTCTGTTTTCATCTATAATAACTTACTTTTTAACGGAAATCAAAATCACGACCGACAAATTTATACCTTGTTTTAAACTGTTTCTACTACCGGACCCCTACTACTTCGTTAGTTAAGTTTGATAGTATTATTCTCAAAAATTGTTCCGTGAATATATGATACAATAATACTTCATAATTAGTTGCAGATTAATAATTATTCTTGGACCACAATGTTTCTATGAGGACTCGAGGTCCACAAATTATCTATGTGTCTGTACAGATGCTTCGTACCTTTTGCTTAATTTTTAAAAATGCTTTCAAGTACTAGTTTAGGTTTTGTAAACTTTCAAATTATGGTTGTCGGATTTGCGTTATAAAGGACAATCTTGGTTTGATTTTTGATAACAAATCTTAAGAAAACAAAACATTATAAATTATTATTATGATTCTGATCAGGGTGTGGATTAAAACAATATGGTACACCAAACGCTCTAGGATTCCATCAAACAATGTCCTTATCAAAAAATTGTATATGCGAGTTCTTTTTCAATAGTGATGATGATGATGTGTTAAAATTTTAGAAAGTAATGTGATCCATTGTAAATTTTTTTTTCTTTATATGTAAATTATTGTATATCTTTAATTATTTCACATTAATAATATAAAATCAAAATGAATGTATTTGTTTAGGTGGTTAAATGTCTATTTATACTGTTTTCTTTATTACAATTTCAATTTAAAAATTTGTATTTGTACCACTTAATATTGTTAGAAATTTAGAAAAAAATTTGAGATATAAAACGAATTTTGTTTATCCGGATGTTGAAAAAAAAATAAACATCCACATAAAAAGATTTAACCATTGATCAAAGGTATAACCCAAATTTTCATTGGAGATTTCTTTGTTTTATCAGATATTTCTAATGTTGAGAAATCTACTTCAAACCTCGAACATATAAGTATATAACACGATCTTAGAAAAAAACAAAACACATGCTTACTTTATTAATTAATTTAAAATCAAATTTCTTGGAATATTAACACATCTCTCTCTAACGACAATGTAAAATCAGAGATTTGGGGGGACAAAATGTGTAGCCCATTATATTCATAGCAGTTAAAGTTATTAGAGACACAAAACATCGATATTCGTAAAAAGAGATTTATATGAAGACCAAGATTTGGTCTAAAGACATGTATGAGTTTATATGGACATGCATGTACGTATACCTCTTTTAATTGTTATATGATTTTAGTATAATATGATATTTTGACCGTTCACTTTTGTGCATTCCAACTATATGGTGAAGAATGAGTAAATCACTACTAGCGATTCACAATACTTATTTTGGTAGTTGGGTCTAGTGGTGTATAAAATACCATAGCTATATTACTACTCTCCAAAAGTGACTCGTATAAAGTTTATTAGGATATTATATAAATAATGAAACTAATATGAGGAAGATCTTTTGATTGGCTATTTTTTTTTGGCTTTCGGATATCCAAATCCCCGAAGCATATTTGAATTAAAATAGATTAAAAGAACCAATGGTTAGTTTGTGATGTTTTAAGACTATACAACACATGACTATATTTTTTTCTTGACTATACTTTTTTCTTGTCGTCTGGGCCCACATGTTTATTGGACCCCACTTTAGTGTATTAATGCTTATATAAGACCATGTCCAACCATGAGTTTTTAACTTGATATCTAATTCAAAAAGGGAGAATTACAAAAATGACTTTTAAAGGAGAATATTTTCATTATTATTCTCATTTTTTGGATATTTCTAAAAAATATTCCTCATTATAAAAAAATAATGAAAATACCCTTAGATTATTATTTTTTAATATTTTTAGAAACTTTTTTTCTGATAAAAAAAACTTTCCCGCCAAAAATCCTTTTTTTCCAGTCAAAAAATCTTTTTCTGCCAAAAAAAACTTTTTCCCATCAAATTTTTTTCCGATTACGAAAAGAATTTCCCGCCAAAAAATATTATAAGGGAGTTTATAAAAATTTTTTATAAGAAAGCTTATAAAATTTATAAAGCTTCACAAGAGAGCTTATAAAATTTATAAGGTTTTATAAGAGACCTTATAAAATTTATAAGGCTTTATGATAGAGCTTATATGATTTATAAGGTTTTATAAGATAACTTATAAAATTTATAGATGTTTATAAAAAATTTATAAGGTGCTTATAAAAATTTATAAGGTATTTACCAAAATTTATAAGAGAGCTTATAAAAATTTATAAGGCTTTATAAGAGACCTTATAAAATTTATAAGTCTTTATAATAGAGCTTATATAATTTATAAGACTTTATAAGAGAGCTTAAAAATTTATAAGGTGTTTATAAAAAATTTATAACGTGTTTATCAGAATTTAGAAGGCTTTGTAAGAGAGTTTATAAAATTTATAAGGTGTTTATAAAATTTTATAAGGCGTTTACAAAAAATTTATACGGTGTTTATAAAATGTTTATAAAGATTTATAAGTGCACTTACAAAAGAAATTTAGCAAAAAAAAAAATTTTTTTGGCGGGAAATGTTTTTTTTCTGCGGGAAAATTTATAACAATTCTATTGAAGAAATTTTAGTCAGATTTGTATTAATGATGAGCATTTTTTAAAAAAAATAATGTCAAAGGGTATTTTTGAAAAGGAGTACACTAAAAAAATATTTCTCAAAATATCTCTTCAAAAAAATATTAAAATAACAAAAAAGGTAAGACACAGAAAGAGTTGGGGCTTTACATCTCTTATATAAGAGACGCATCCAAAATTTTTAAAATACCCAAAGTACATGTGTATAAATCTGATTGAAGCAATATTTTTTAAAAAAAAATTAAATGAAAAGCTAAATTTTTTATAAATATTAATATTTTGATATTAAAAACTCCAAATCAAAATACCATTAGTTGGAGATGGTCTAAAGAGTATTATCTGGATTCCAATTCGAATATCACGGAATACACTAAGAGCATGAGCAATGAGGGTATCTTAATTTTGAGGTTCTTAACATTAAAATATTAAAATATTTTATTAAAGTTTATTTTTATTTAAATTTTATATTAAAAAAAATATAGTATCCAATAGATAGTTGACACGTGTCAAAAAACCTATATCTTAATATCTTATTTAAGATATCCTCTCTTCTAAGTATCTTAAAAATAATACTACTTTATTTTAAAAACTCTTTAAAATATCCCCATTGTTCATGGTCTAAGGACTCCGCCACTAGACTACAGCTCAGACTACAACACATGACTATATATAAGACTATTTTGAGTTTATACTCTGATAAAAATAAACCACTTTATAAAATATTTTAAATTGTTGCTAACTAAGTGATCTGAAAGCTAAACTAGTGTAACACAAGTTAATATAAAAGTCCTTAATATAATAATTGGGTTTTGAATATTGTTTGATATTATTATTATTATTATTATTATTATTATTATTATTATTATTATTATTACTATTATTATTATTATTAGTATTATTATTTTGTGTGTGTTAAAATGTATTATTATTTCTTTTACATCTCTTAAGATTATAATTTGAAGATATATATGACCACTAAAAGAAATAATAAATTGTAAGTGGCATGTAGCTTAGTGGTAGAAGATAAGTCTATTAAAGACAGACGCACTTGCATATTTAGAGATTGATTTCTGCTGCCTACATTTTATAGGAATTTGAATAATAGGTCGGTTAATTGTGTCTCAATATTGAAAAGAAAGTGAATAATAATAAACTCAAGAGATGTAAAAGAAATACTAAGACATTTTAACAACGTGTTGCATTAGGAGCCTGTCATATACGACCACTAAAATTAGTGATTCATAAAAAATGATTGGTATCTGATCATTACATTCCAGTTGGACCTTCCTTTGGCTCAAATTTAATTAATCCAACTAATTAATGATGATCATTTCCTCTCTTTTGAGTTATTTTATTGAATATTTTCGTTTTAGTACATGTGTATTTCATTCAAAATAAACGGAGCTATTTTTTTTTGTCATCAAAAAAAAAAAAAAAATTAGCTCCAATAAAACGGAGCTTATTTTTCCAATAAAATTAAGACATTTTTGTTATGTTAAATTTTATTTTAAACATAACATACTATAATATCACCACAACAATCTTTTTTGTTTGTTAACTGTAGCAGAACCACAATTAATAATTAAGGTTTCTAAGGTATAGTTAAAAATAAATTACTTTTCAAAATAGTACATCAGAAATTGAATTTTTCTGCCTTATTATATAGGAATTTGGTTAATTGACGGACCAATTGTGGTCTAATATTAACAAAAAATATAGTACATATTTTATACCAAAATGTATATAATAGTACATGATAAAATTATAAATTCTTACACCATTATTATATTAAAAATATTTCCTTGTGGAAAAGAAAATATATTAATTGATATTACATATTATTTCTTAATTTCAAAAATAAAACATATATTTATTTAATCAAAAAAGAAGTTATAAATGTAAACATAAAGAACTTATTATACGTTTATTACAATAAAAAGTAGCATAATAACACATATTTCGTTACAATATAAAATGTGGTTACGAATTTGTGATAATTTGTAAATAGTTATAATACAAGTGCCACAAATATATAATTGGTAACAAAAATATCAATATACTTGTGACGAATAAATTTAATAATAATTTTATTGCAAATTGTTATAGAATACAATGAATTATTTAAATTCGTAATAATTAAAATTTATAACAAAATTGTATATAAAATATCACATATCATTACTTATATTTTTATGACAATACAAATTGTATATAAAATTTTAAAGTTAAAGATGCAGTTAATAATGATAGTTTCAAAAATTAGTCTATATAATTATAGGACAGGTGGCCTAGTGGTATTGTCACTTTACAAATCCTCAAGGCACCTGGGATCGAACCCTCTACCTGTAGTATAAGAGGGGAATTAAAAGCCACTAGATTAGTTGACAAAAAAAAAAAATTATAGGAGATAAATAGATGAATTGATTGATAGAGGGATGAGGATGAGGGCTAAGAAACCGACACGTGAGGAAAGAAGAAGAAGAATAAATTGAGGAAAGCGAGAAAAGAGACAAAAGTGGGGATCCCATAAGCATAAGCATGCATGTGCTCTTTCTCCAATCAACAACCTTCATTGCTCAGACCAACCCACTTCCAATTTTCCTCTTTTCATATAACATCTATTCTTTATTTTAAAGGACTTTTTCAAAAATGACCTAAAAATTAATTTTAAATGTAAAAATGTACATTTTTTATTTTTTTCTTAAAACTAACTCACATGAGTAGGAAAATTATAATTTTATCTTTAATGAGTAAACAAAAAACCTGATAATTGAATTACAATTGTACCCCTTGCAGATTAAGGAGACTTTGCGTGAAGTCTACTTCAAGAAGACTTTACCTGAAGTCTATTATTTCTAGGAGGAGACTTCATGTGAAGTATATTTTTTAATTTTATATTTAATTAAACCTTAAATAGTTAATAAAAATTAAATA
>OVBA01003647.1:0-26944 GCA_900406435.1 Lepidium aucheri | reverse complement strand
AATACACCTAAAGAGTTCTTCCACAAGAAAAGAAAAGCCATGAGACGCAACGTCGAGCTTTCAAGTGAGAGACTTAAGGACATTCCTTGTCTCTTATGTCCGAAGAAACCTGAGTCTTGTTCTTATTTTTGGGTACTTTAATTTTCTTAATTTTTGTATGTTTTAGTTTTCCCAAAATTCAATATATAACTAATACACTTAAATTATATCTTTTTACAGGTAAAACTTGACACATCTAAGTTGGATAATATTAAGGATGATTTTGATTTCTGCACGAAGCTAGTATCTGAGGAGAGTCTTGTCCTTATACCAGGTATTGATCTCCTCAATATACTACAATAAAAGTTTGAAAAACTTCCTTAATTACATATAATTTTAGTCTATCAAATTTAATTGTTAATATATATTTCTTGTTTGTTGGAATTTTTAGGAGTGGCTCTAGGAGCAAAAAATTGGGTGAGGATATCAATAGGAACAGATGAATCAGTGATAGAAGAAATATTTGACAGAATAAAATGTTTCTATGATCGTCATGCCATCTCTAAGGATACTATTATCCTCGATGCTCAAACCATTACAAATTAGATTGTTGTCTGTGTTGTCTAGTTGTAATGAATCTTTTCTACCCTACCATGGGTGAACAAGTTTGTAATGGTTTTGATGTTTAATTAATTTTATATATTAATGTCAAATGTAAGCTCTAGATAAATAATCTAAGCGTATTTTCTTCCTTGATATTACGATTGAGTTCATATGTAGATTTTTGTTGTACTTTTAAATTTATCAATAAAATTCAGATGACGAAAAAACAGCCAATTATTTATTGAGATATGTAGGCATCAATTAAAGGTCATTGTTTGACATTTATACTAAAAGAGAAACAAAATCTATTCTAAGAATAGAAGAAATTAGGAATGAGAAGTGACTTGCTCCATTATGCTGTTGCTGGTGTAGCTAGAAATACAATTGGAATTCTTTCAAATTCGATATTTGGGTCTCCCACTCCTATCTCGTATTAAATTATGGGTTTCTACTTCAAAATCAATTGCTAATGAGTGGAGAAACTCATATCTTATAAAACTAGTTAGGATTCCTTCCAACTTCTGATGTGGGATAATATTCTCTAATACGCTCCTCGAGATGATGGCTCTTTGGTAATTGATCTTGATATGTTCGGAGATGGATCGACGACACCAATTTTGGATATGGATTATCGATAATTGGACTAACTTTGGAAGAGATCTGGTTGGATAGTGTGGATCGTGGGATCTGATACCATATTGGATTATGGGCTTCCAACTCAAAATCAATTAGCAATGAGTGGAGAGACAAATATCTTATATATGCCTAAAAATCTATATTAACATTAGCCTTAAAACTTAAATATATACGGGTCAAAAAAATCTAAATAAATGCACGTCTATAAAGATAAATGAATACATGTCTAAAAACCTAAAATAAATGAACACGAATCTAAACTTATAAATGAATAGATATGCTTTCTTTTTATAAATAGATGTATTATATAAACTTATACAAGTCTATCCATTTATAAGTTTAGATTGGTGTTCATTTATTTTAGGTTTGTGGACATGTATTCATTTAAGACTTGCATTCATCTAAGTTTTTTGATCCGTATTTATTTAGGTTTTAAGGCTCGTATTCATATAGATTTTTAGGCATGTGTTCATCTAGATTCTTAAGCCGTATTCATATTGTATAATATTATTTTTGAGATATTATTTAAAACTACGTCATTTTACTCTAACGGCAAAATAAACAGCGTCAAATTATTTTGTTACATTTCTCTAATGGCGTGCTTATTTTGACAAGTCAACAAAAAATATGATATTAATTGGAAAGTCAAATAAAATTGAGTATCTTTTTGATCGACCAAAACTTTCACCTGTTTTTAGTGATTTGTGAAAATTGGTGCTTTTTTGGCTGATTTCTTGATAAATAAATTTCATATTTCAAAAAAAGCTATGATAACATTGAATGTTTTTTGTGAGTTGTTTAGATTTATAAAGGCAACGAATGATACATTATACATCACAAAGTGAAAAGTTTGGCCCAAAAGAAAGAAACAAATACAAACATAGAAACAAACCTAAAAATGAACACGAGAGAATGACTTGAATAAAACTTTTCATGAAAACGACTTGTCAAAACCCGCTACCAAGAATTGAAATAACCGAATCTCCGACACTATAGTAGTGAGAACTTCGGATCAACTAAAATAAAGCCAGCTAATCTTAGAAGCCGTATTGTAAGTTCCGAGAAAAATTAAATCCGAGCGTCTGCGAATTAACACTCTGAGACTTAGGTTGTTATCTATCGACCTGGCTACTCTAGGACTTAGGTTGTTATCTATTGAGCCGGCTATGACTGCTAGGCTAACTAAATCTGAGTGTCTGCGAATTTACACCCTTAGACTTCATTTACATCTTGGGATTTAGGTTTGTTATCTATCGACCCGGCTACGACTATAGGCTAAATAAATACTTACTATGTATTTCCCGTTTCAAAAGATTTGAACCTTTAAATGTTTTGTATAAAGGTATCACTAGATCACAAAACTCTGGGTAGGGTATTGTAAGCTTGTTACAACAAAGTCGAACTGAACTGTCTGATATCCAGATTCATACTACGAAACTGCGAAGTGCTACTCAAAAGAACATATGATCATGTTTAAGACTGCGTATAATAGATGTATCCTTTGGTTGTAGTTTGTACAGACAAGACAAAACAAAGGGAAATGAATCAATGAACATACATTGACATATATATATATACAATACATGTATGAAGACATAAGCAGATCAAACTCATATTCCAGATGAATCAATCAATATACATATGTTTGCTCCAAAAGAAATCATTGAACACCGAAACACTTAACTTGCTTTTGTTTGTAAGCTATGACAAAACCGGAGGCTTTTCCAACCACTTGGCACGAAACCCAGTTCCTTTGCAATCA
Organism: Lepidium aucheri; assembly: GCA_900406435.1. Lineage (NCBI taxonomy): Eukaryota > Viridiplantae > Streptophyta > Magnoliopsida > Brassicales > Brassicaceae > Lepidium > Lepidium aucheri. The sequence continues at coordinate 23,964 of OVBA01003647.1, read as the reverse complement.
CTACAGCAAGCAGAGCCCTAAAGCCAACGAAAGAGTCGATATTCATTATTTTGAGGATATAAAAAGCAGAAGATTCACTTTAAGAGTGAGTCTGTATAAGATTACAAACCTGTCCAGAACAGATCACACAAGAAGTATTCCTTGATGGTACCTGACAAAGCATATTATCACCGAGTATAAAGAAACCTGTACCCGCACACCATTTACATTCAACATTACCCTTTGAATTACATGATGAACATCCAACGGGTCTTGGTTGCTGCAATTAATGAAAAAATACATTACACAAAGAAAATCATTGGATTGAAACTCAGAACTTTGTAACATATAGCAACATAAGCAAATCTACTGATTTGTAAAGAAGGGCACACAAGTCCAATATTAAACATTGACCAAACTGCAAATGGTAGAAGAAAAGGTTTCAGACAATTTTTAACTTGTGATAGCTTCTTCTTTGTAAGCAAATATTTGAAAATAAGCAGAGGATCAAACAAATCTCAAAGCAAAATTGTGATTTTACCAAAAAAACTACACTTTTTGACATTTGAAACGAATCCTGAGGTAATCTAATTGATAGTTTGCCTATTACATGTAAAATTTACAGATTCAAGTTCTTAATTTCTTACAAAATCCCCAGAAAGATCGTCAACACTTAACAGCTACTGAAAATTTATATACCAATTGTACATATCCATTAAACACAAAGTCACAAATGACCTAAGATCATACGATGCAATTAACAAAGTTAAACAGACTTACACATTATATTTATCAAATTCACACCAAGTAGTAGCAATACTACGAATTCGGAGAAGGATTCGTACCTGTGAGATAATCCAGGCTTGATCCATACGCTTGGCGAAATTAGAAGAACTCTCAGGGGAATCAATCGCCGAAGCTCTGAAAGTAGCCGCCATAGCTCGGCGCCTGATCGGTACAAAACCTAGCTTGGTTTTCCTCGGAGAATTCCATGTATTCAACATCAATTTCGCTACAAACTGTGACTCGCAACACATGCAAATAGCCGCCATTTTTGTTCCTCTTTCTTCTTTGCGGAGAAGGTTTGTTGCATTTAGAGGTTTAGATTTGTTTGTCTGTTTGACAAAAAGAAAAAAAAATTGACTCTTGAGTTTTGTTTTTCTTTGTTCTCCCTGCCGTTTGGTTTTTCAATTCGGTTCAATTCCATTCAATTTTTTGTTTTTTAATTTGGAAATAATTTGAATTTTTTTTTGGTTTCGGTTTGATTCACATATAAAAATTTAGAAATCGTTCAGTTATTTAGTCGGTTCACTTCGGTGTTGGATCTGGTTTAGAAATCTAATTTAGAAATCATTAAAAATATTTCTTTCGATTTCGGATATAAAAATTTAGAAATCTTTCAGTTATTTAGTCGGATTACTTAGGTGTTGAATTTGGTTCAAATACTCTATATAGTTTTTTTAAAACAAAAAAAAATCATTACAAAAACTATAAATTAATTATTAAAATTAAATATTTTAGCTTTCTTGTAATTTTGATTCAAATTAATTAATAAATTTGGATTTATACTTATAATTTTGATTATTAAATTCTATATAAATAATTACTTTCAAATATATAATTGTATTTTGCTTCTTAAAGATAATTATCCGATTTTCAATTCAGTTTAGGGTCAGTTTTGATTCTTTAGTTCTCTAGTTTTAAAACCGTTCGATGATTTAGCTAATTTCGATTTGATTTGATTTCTCTTATTATTTCGGATAGGTTTTTTTTTTTTTTTGGTCGAAATTTCGGATAGGTTCGGTATGATTTTTCTTAAGGCTAGTTCATACCACCAATAAAAGGAGGAAAGTGTTTGAACATAGCCCAATGGGCTTATCATACTCTAGGCCCAAGAAACAATAAACCTATTTTAACAAGTTGTAATTTGCTATTAGCACAAGTTCCATGAAAAGAGTGACCAAAAGAAACAAAGAGTACCTGGACACGTGGTCATTCTGAAAACTCATGTATATCTTATATTTGGGTTTTAAGTTCTGCATTTTGTATTATATTTGGACTTTAAATTCTGAACTTTGTATTATAATCATATGCAATAAAACTTTGATTGAAAAAAAAGAAAAAAGAACAAAGAGTATAGTTTAAAATGTTCTTCCACTGTGGCCTTGATTTGTAACGCATAGAGTTTAGCATCAAAGAACATAAAACATTAAGCTACTTAGTATGATATACTACTCAAGCCGTAAAATTATATAATCTGTAGACATCATAATTTATTTATATATTATCTCCAAAATATTAATAAGAATAAAATTATCTTTTAATGATAGTTAATACTTTATATTTGGGAAATTTTCTATTTAGGAGTATTAAGGTATAGAGCAAAAAAAAGCTTAATGTTCTCATAATTATCAATCATATTTTATTAGTAGAGTATTAAAAAGAGTATTGTGCTATTGAATATGTCTTACCAATCAAGGTCTATGTTTCGCTAAATACTCAATATGTGACAAAAAAATTTTATAAAAAAGTGTTTAGAATATTTTCGTCATTTTTTATTAATGAAGAATATTTTTAAAAATACAAATTTCAAAATGTATTTTACAAAGAGCTACATCTTAAAAAAAAATCAAAAACAAAGTAAAAAAAAAAAAAAAATTCTTTTTTTTTTATCGACCAAAAAAAATATTCTTCCACCATAAACTTAAAGTAAATTCCCCATTATCTCTCTCCCTTTAATTTTGGTTCCTTCGAGAAACATTCGATCGAGAGTGTGAGAAAAAAATGGAGTTCACAGCAGAGCAACTGAGCCAGTACAACGGCAGCAACGAATCGAATCCGATCTACGTTGCAATCAAAGGCCGTGTTTTCGATGTCACCACCGGAAAATCATTCTACGGACCTGGTGGTGATTACGCAATGTTCGCCGGAAAAGACGCGAGTCGAGCTTTGGGAAAGATGAGTAAGAACGAAGAAGATGTTTCTCCTTCTCTTGAAGGTCTTACTGAGAAAGAGATCAATACTCTTAATGATTGGGAGAAGAAATTTGAAGCTAAGTATCCTGTTGTTGGCCGCGTTGTCTAATTAGGTCACAAATACAATCCTTCTTCTCTTTTTTCTTCTTCTGATTTCGATGATGATGATATGTAACTATTGTGTGTTGTGTTTCTGATTTTCTGGGTTTTTGATCTGATCATTTTATGGCCAGTCGATACATTGAAAATAAGAATCATATAACTGTCTGTGGAATAAATTGGTGATTTCTGGTTTGGTTTTTTTTAGTATCTATTGCACTTTATTGCTGATTATCAATTTTGTGACTTCTCTTTTATAAGATTTGTGTAGAATCATATGAATTTGGGATTTGCTTCTTCTTTCTGGCTCACTTTGATACTTTTAATATAATGTTCAGACAAAACCAAATAGATACAAATGACCTTCACGTACAGATAAAGAGATTTTATACAAATGACCTCTGTTAGTTCAGTTACAGCTTAAAAGATTGGATACAAATTACTTGAGTTAGTTAAGTTGCAGCTTAAAAGACTTGAGACTTCAGTTACTTCAGTTACAGCTTCCGACTGGTCGGAAGATCTAGTTGCTCCTTTCTTCTCCATTTTGGTCTCTTCTATTCTCTCTACTGTTATCTTCCATCAAAGAAGTGCTTCCAATGGTGATCTTATCTGATTAGGATTCGCCAGATTTAGATTTTTGACGTTTTTTCTGCAACTGTTGGAATATCCTACACCACCTTCTAGATATCGCTGGGACTCTATTCGGACTGCTTCCCAATTCTGAAAAATTTCTCCCCTTGGAGAAGAAACAATGACGTCTGCTGCCCAGTTAAGACCAGTGAGTCCGTTCCCATATCTCTGCTCACCTTCACCCGCTCTCATGAACCATAACGTTAGTAATAGCTCTAAACCTTAGGACGTCACGAGCATTTAGAATGTTCCAATCACCTCTAGTGGTAATGGAACTGATTGTAGCTCCAGAATCCAAACAATCTCGAGGGCATCAAAATCCTGGAAACTTGAGAAATTGCAGGAGTAATTTCCTAAAAAGAAGTTGAAGCTCATTTTGCAATGTAAACTAGGCAACAGATGGGTACTCTTAGACAAATCAAAATGGGAACTACAGTGTCACATTCAGTTATTGGATCTAGTTACACTAAATATATAGACAGAACATCACGAACCGGAATCACGTCCACCAAATTGTTAGTCAGCCGAATAGCGATTCAATTTGGAAACCCCTTCCACAGGTTATTTCACATGTAATGTTGATGTTTTATGGAATGAGAGTTTTATGGTCTGTGGTATTGGTTAGATAGCTTGGGATGATTAAAGAGAAGTAAGGTGGGTAGGGAGTAATACGTATCCACGACTTCGATTGTCCCTATAGAGACTGAAGCTACAGCTTTTAGTTGGGTGATGAATTGTGTGGACATCCTAGATTTTTGAAATGTATGTTTTGAAAGCAACTCATCTATGACTATTTTCAGCTGTGAAAGATCCAAATGGCTGGCCACGTCTACAAAGCTTCATACGCGAGATAATAGATCAGAGAGTACATTTCTTAGAGGCCACATTCCGCCATATAAACATGAACTCAAACTTGTGCTGACTTGTTGGCGAATAAAACTTCTATGTCAGATGTATATGATGCATTTATAGATTGTCATGTGATATAGTTGAATGCCTTAAGCAGTGTATTTGGTGAATTCAAAGATTTATAAAGAATAACTCTTTTAATTAGTTTTAGAAAACTCTCTAAAAAACTAAAGCTCTCAACAATGAATTCACTCCTTATGTCAAACATTGACATCTCTTTATATAGACTAGACTATTTTCTAATTCTAAAATGGAAATAATTATGTTTTGGATAACTTCCTAAAACATCTCAACTATGTTTTAGATAATTTCCTAAAAAATCTCAATTAGTCTAGTCTATTAGGTTGTTGTTCAAGCTATTAACTTCAAGCTTACTCCAACATTTTCCTCCTTAAGCTTGAAGTCGATTTCTTCAATGTCTTTTGACTCTAATGAAGTCTCTCATTTCCTTGAAGTTGATCCTTTCAAGAGCCTTAGTTAGAATGTCCACCTTCTGTTTTGTTTCGGGAATGTGTTCAACTTCTACTAACCCATTTGGTAGATGCATATGCTTCATTATACTTATATACATCTCCATTAAGGTCTTATTTCTTCTTTCTACTACTCCATTTTGTTGTGGAGCATATGGTGCGGTTAGATGTCTCTTGATCTCATTTGATTCACAAAAATAATTAAATTCTTGTGACACAAATTCACCTCCTCTATCCGTTTTAAAGACTTGTATCATCTCTTTCATCACTTGTTCCAGCAGTTTCTTAAATCGTTTGAACTTCGCTAGTGCATCACCCTTTCCTTTCATCAAAATCGTCCACATGTGCCTTGTGCGATAATCAATAAGTACAAATATGTACATATTACCAGCCATTGTGTTTGGTGTTATTGGTCCCCAAAGATCTCCATGAATCAACTCTAGATTCTTCTTTGCTCGAAAATTAATTGCTTGTGGGAAAACTTTTCTGACTTGTTTCCCAAATAAGCATAATCCACATACCTCTTGATCAATGTTCATCTTTGGTAAGCCTTTAACACAACCTCCTTTGATCATATTCTTCATTGTCTCCAGATTTATATGTCATAATCTCAAGATTTATATGTCCTAATCTCAAGTGTCATCAACTAGAATCACTAGTTTTAAAAAAGATGAAGTCGTTTAATATCCTTCAAATCCATCTTTACCTTGTATAATCGATTTTTTGACCTCTTAACTTGGACAATAAATTTACCTTCCTGATCATGCATAAGGAAATTTTCTCCTTTCAATCTTATGACACAACCTACCTGTGTTGCTTGCTCAAAACTAATGATGTTACTCTTCAGATCCGGGATATAATACACGTCTTTCATTTCTTTCTAGAAGCTTTTCCAACAATAAAGTATATTAATTCTTTCCCTTTGATGTCTATACCAGAGTCATTTCCAAACCTCACTTTACCGGTGGTGTACTCGTCTAGTCTCGAAAAATACCTCCTATCTCTAATCATGAGATTACTAGCTTCATTGTCAAGATACCAAGTGTTTCTTTCCTTATCGTTTGTCTCGAATTTACTTGGTACACAATTTTATTTGTTTAGAAACACAATCTCATGTAGAAACAAGTCATCTTCCTCTTGTGTTTCTTGTTCCTTTTCACCCTCTTGTGTTTCTTGTAGCGTAAGCAATCAATCCAAACATTTAGAAGCAAAGTGTCCGTATTTATCACATCGGTACCAAATTACTTTTGACAAATCGAAGTCTCTATTACCTCGACCTTGTCGCCTTCTATGACCACGTCCTCCTCTTCCTCTTCATCTCGATCCTTTACTAGAATCCCTCATTTGATTTTGTGATTCCAAATACATCAACTATTTTTGATCTTCTTAAGCTTGAATTCTTTCTTCATAGGCTTTTAGACGACCTACAACATCCTCAAAGCTTGCTGCTTTAAAATCCAAGAGTTGATCAAGAGATGCAAACATAAGGATATATTTCTTTCTAGGAAGACACTTGAGAAACTTCTTCACTAATTTTGTTTCATTGATTTTTGCTCTTTGAGAAGAAGATTTAGATGAAATTGCCGATAACTTGCTCACAAAGTCATCTATTGATTCGGTTTTGTCATCTTAAAGCAATCAAATTCGGACATCAAGGTTTGTAACCTTGCTTCCTTAACACGCACTACTCTTAGATTTCAAGTTTTGACGGCCTCCCGTACCTTCTTTGTCGTGTTCTAATTCACCCACTTGTAGAATAAGACCCTCCGGTATCAATTGGAACAAGAGTGCGATCGCTATGTTATTCTTCCTTTTATCATCAATTTATGTCTCAATTACCTCCCATACCTCATGTACGTTGAGACATAATTTCATCCTCATGGCCTAGACAGTATAGTTAGTTGCAGTTAAAATAGAACATACTATAGAGGTAGAGCCTCCTCCGCCTTTGTTCTTCACCGCCGGTACTATACCATCTTTATCTCCCATGACTTGTTTCTCCTTCGATTAAACACAAGGGTTTAATCAAACTCCTTTGCTTCCATTTGTCTATTTCAAGACTCTTTATTTCTTTAATTGATCTTTCTAACAACCTTTGCTCTGATACCAATTGAAGGCCTTAAGAAGTGTGTTTGGTGAATTCAAAGATTTATAAAGAATGTTTCTCTTTATTAGCTTTAGAAAACTCTCTCAAAAATTAAAGCTCTCAACAATGAACACACTCCTTATGCCAAACATTGGCATCTCTTTATATAGACTAGACTATTTTCTAATTATAAAAAGGAAACAATTATGTTTTGGATAACTTCCTAAAATACCTCAACTATGTTTTGGATAATTTTCTAAAATATCTCAATTAGTCTAGTCTATTAGCTTGTAGGTCAAGCTACTAACTTCAAACTTACTCCAATAATAGTGATGATCATTGGTGAATTGGGAGAAAGAAAGCATTGTTTGTTTTTTGGTTTTACAAAGCATTGTTCGTTAATGATATAAATGANTGGGGGGGGGGGGGGGGGGGGGGAGATGCTTTGTTGAATCAAATGTTTTTGCCATATTATGGTCATGTTCTCCCATCAGAAACTAAAGATAGCGTATACGTATAGATTGTTCAGAATTTGTGAAGTTTGTGTGTGCCTCAAAAGATTAGCCAACTTTTCTATCAATCTAGAAGAGTTTGTAAGGAGCAAAACTTTATTCTAATTATTTTTAAATAATTTTCTTGTATTTTAAATTTTGAAATTGATCATCTAGCACATCAAAATACTCACACATGATTGTAATTTTGTAAATTTATCACCTCTAATTTGGTTTAAGGATCCTTTTCGAAAATATAATGTTAAGAAAAAAAAGAACTTTCGGGTTCTTTCTTTTTCTTTCACCTGATTTGATTAGTAAGGAGGGAAAATTGTAAGAATTATTTTAAGGTTATAATATATAATTAATGTATTAAGGTTATTAAAAGAGTCAAAATGATGTGGAAACATTTTGTAATATCTAATTTGATAAAAGACCAAATTATAAATTATTTCTCTATAGATAGAAGGTTTTGGTCCCCACAACCACCCTACCTAATATAGAAAATACTTTGTATCCCATCAACAGAGACCTTAAGCTATTCTAGGTTCCTTGTGGAAGAACCATTTCCAAGATCCAGATCATAAGCCATGAACTCCAAAGTTACGCTTCCGCTTATGTTCTTATTTTAGAGAGTGACATGTGGTTGTGATTGAGAAATCATAAAATATATCCTCTTAGAAGAGGTATTCTAACAAAGATCTTTCATGAGCATACTGCTCGAATGGGTGTTTCAATGTTTGAGGATCATTTTGAAAAAGTAAACAGAGAGACATACAGTACTTCTGATCTGAAAAATGTTGATCCAACACATTCATCTAGCTTTATTAAAATGAAATTTTCTCACAAAAGTCTCACACTATTGGATTAACTACCAACCTAAAACTAGTAAAAACCCTTACACAAAACTCACACTCACTTACAAAGTTTTCTTCTCTCAAGACAGAAAAATGTCTCCCCCAATATATCTGTAAGGTTAGGCGGCTCCATCTCAACCTAAAACCCGGTATACAACGGTATTTCTTGACCTAAACACCCAAAATATCTTCTTTCCTAACCTACTGCAGAGTAATGCTTTTCAGAGAAAATGAAACTGAATATCTTTTGTATTTCCTTTTCACATTTGTCAAATCTTCACAACCACTTGTTAAGGTCTTCTTAGTTCATACTCTTCCCTTGTCAGCTCATCGTCAAATATGCATCTTCACATTTGGTTTAGTGGGAGTTTTTCATTTGGTTTTGGGTTTTATGCTTTTAGTTGTGTTGGTGCGCATTTTATTTTCTGATCAGTAATAAAGTATGCTGCTTATTCTTTTGAACATTAAAGTTAAAAGATCTCAATAAGGTAGGACCAAAAAATCGACATGTAATGATCATTTTTTCATGTGATTTTCATGCTACGCTTTGGTAATTGATTTATGTCATTTGACTATATTGATTTAAGTGACCATAGAAGGTTTAGTTATTTATATTATAACAGAGACCGCTATGATCCTATGTTGTTATAGTCAATGGATGAGATTGTTTATACCCTAATATATAATGACGATTTTGAGCTCATAATGTCGATCACATTTTCACGATACATATGTGACCCAATGGGAGATTGTAATAATTATTTTGGGGTCAAAGTGCATAAATAATGTGTTAGAGTTATTAAAGGAGTCAAAATAAAGTGGAAGCATTCAGTAATTTCTAATTTGGTGACGACCGAATTAGAAATCATTTCTATATAAATAAAAGGTTTTGCTCCCCACAACAACCCTAACTAGAATTAGAAAAAAAACACTATACATCCTATCAACACAAACTTTAACCTATTCTAGGTTCGTTGTGGAAGAACCATTGCCAAAATCCAGATTATAAGTCATGAATCGAAAAAGTACGATCCGCTTATGTTCTTATTACTCAGAAACTAACATGTGGTTGTGATTGAGAAATCATAAAAGATATTTTACAAAGATTACAACGATAGCATGAACTTAAGCTAGCATACAAAAGAAAAATCCCTAGAAACTAGCTCCAACAAGAGAAACCAAAAGATTTAAACACAGGAAAAGTCCAAAAATAATAACTAAACAATAGACTTGTCATAAAGCAATCCCAAACCCGCTAATCGAAGCCTTCACACGACCTAATGATCAAAAGTGGCAAACAAAATTTTTTATAATTAATGTTGGAGCAATCATCTATCAACAACATTGTGATTCGTCAACATTGTTATAAATTGTCAACAATGCTCTGTTTTCATCAACAATGTTCTATTTTCATCGTTTCAACTACTCATTCCCCATTAGTTTATGTTCCCTTCATTACATTTAATTTATATATTTATTACTACGACATTATTGCTAGGTCTCTTCAGGATCCTAGAACTCATCGTAAAAGACGGTTTTAATTTAATAAACTTTTGTCTGCGAAACTAGCCCGGGCATAACCAGAACGGGATGATTAATTATGGGAATGGGTCACGAACGATTAGTTTGGAAAATTATATTTACTTCCCAAATAATTCCCATTACAAAACGGGATGGGAATTCCGGGAATCGGGAATGGTACGAGAATTTTGGGACTCCAAGTTTACTTCCCAAACTATTCCCAAAGTTTTGCTAAATCGAGAAATTATGGTATATGTACAGAANAAAAAACTAAGAGTATTATTTTAAATTATATAATCAATATAACAAAAATAACAATGTATAAACGATATACCGATATTCAATACACAAAAATATAAAATTACAGTGTTTGAATTTGTAATTAAATGACCAAAACATTACCATTTTTTACCAAAACCACTAGTATATTAATATTAAATAATTTATATTTATTGTAAAGTTCTGAAAAATTTAAGTCAAATATTATTATAGGCTTGATTTTAGCTATTTGAAACATATCTAATATTTGAATCTAATATATTTTAGCATTTTGTTACTGTAAATAGATTCCCAACAGGAATTCAGGGAGTTCCCGAATCCATTCCCGACTCTTTGCCTTATCCGTTTGGATATTATTTTTGGATCCGAACGGAAAATTATCATTTTCCATTTCTGAATGGGACAAAGATTATGGGACGGGAACAGGACGGGATGGAAGCAGGATGAGACAGAACAGGAGTCCCGATATGCCCAGGACTATGCAAAACATTGACTACTATTTTTGTAGTGGTTTCTAGAGATTCTGGTGGATTCCAGACAAAATCCTAAGAGACTTCAGGCTTGTTCTATTTGGATTCTGGTGAATTTGTTTTCAGACTTCCGTCTGCTTGATAAAGTTGAGAAGTTGATTCTCTCTGCATATGATTAGTAATTTATTATGAAAGTTTCGATGATTCGATGGCTTCTATTTCTTTTTCAGTTTTGACATTTCATTTTAGAAAGAAAAGAGGAAAATAGACACGATCTTTGAATATCAATTCATTTCTAAAGTGACGCAACAATATTTGATTCTACTTAAGTCATATTGACTTCAATCTTTCTGTTCTATCCTCTCCTAAGTATCAATAAATTTCTGTGTACGATGATTTAGAAAATAGATGACAAATATTGTAAGAAACTGAAGTCAAAAGAAAAATAGAAGATATCACTAAAGGAGATTCAATATAATATAGAAAACAATTGAGACGAATAGTCTCGACATATTGATTGGAAAAGTTCTTGCAAATCTTTATCAAAATAATATTTAAAAAATCCATGCAGATATTGGCAAAAAAAACAATTATTACAGTAAAAAATGATTTTATTTTGGTAAAATGTAAAAGAAAAAAAAAAGACCTGGTACAAATAATTACATACTTATACGCTATGATATATTTTAGCGGGTAAAAGATCTGTTAGTAGGTAATATGTGTTAATAATTAAATTATTGGGTAATAAATATATTACCGTGTAGTATATTTTATGTTATATGATACTAAATATGTTATCCGATACTAAAAAAGTTATTAGATACTACATATGTTACTCGATACTAAATATGTATGAAATATATTAACAGATATTATATTTAATATTAGCGTCTAATAAATAAGTTACCCGGTATAATATATTGTACCGAATAACAAACATGGGGACAACACATTCCCATTTCTCCGATTCACAAATCTTCCATTAAGGGATCTTCTATTAAGGGATCTATTTAAACGTGTTGTCAGCCAAATTCCAAAAAAATCAAATATTAATATTTCGGTTAAGGGCAATTTGTCTATGAATGATCTAATGGAAATTATATAATAAACATTATCATAAAGGTAGTTATTAGGTTTCTAAAATTAAATAGGATATGAGCTCATTTATTCTATAATATGTAATTGAAAATTACTATGAAAATTATATTTTGAGAATAATGGTTAAGCTTTATTTATGTTGTTTTTCCCACTATAATTTGATTAAGAAATCACATATATATACGCAATATTGTTGGAGATTTCAACAAATTTGAATTATAAATGAAATCATCAAATCGTTAATAAAAAAATCATACTCCCTTTGTCTCATATTATTTGATGTTTAAGGTTTTGACATACATATTAAGAAATCATTTAATTTTTGATTTTTTTAAATTTAAAATATTATTTTTAATCTGTTTAGTAACTATTCAACTAATCTATAAAGGGAAACTAGGTAGATAATAGGATTTTAAAAACTAATTAAGAAAATATCCTATGTTTCTTGAAATTAAGAAACTAGCAGTGGGGTTTGAATGTGGAAAGACTCAATACCCCTGAAAATAAAAAAAAATTGGATGACCCACCTTCTCTGGCTTGGGATTCTGAAATGATGAAAATGGTTGGGATTTTTTGTCTTTGTAAGTTTGCAATCTGCAACGACAATTTATATATGGATTTCAGCAAGTATATCGAAGAAGAGTGATTTGCTGATTTAATTGTTCGATATTTCAGTAAAATTAGAATTGATGATTTTTTTAGAAATCTTTCACGATAAGATGATAAATCAGGTAGAGGCGGATTGGATTTATAGATTCTATCATGGAATCGAAGCCTTGTAATGTAGTTGTGATTTCTTCAGTGTTTTTTAGGGTTACAGATTAGCTTGAACCACCTGTGAAGAAGACGAAGAAAATTTGATTTGATAACCAAAACCAATTAATTTAACATATAACGATTTGATTTGCAGATAACGGGCATCTAAACCCAACAGTAGTGAAGAAAATACTTTATAGTTAAGTAATATATAACGATGAAAACGAATAGGTAGCAGCTAACTTATGTGGTAGCGGCTAACTTATTAGAAAGGACGCAAAAAGAATTGTTTCCGGGTAAAAAAATATTTGCAGGTACCTAAGGTATTTGAATATATCATTATGAACAAGTTGAAGCATGCTGCTTAAGAACGCACATTGAGACCGTAGTACATACAATGTAAATAGAGACAAAACATATCTCTGAAATGCAAAATCAGGCCTTGTTATAGAGTAGTAGACACACGCAACTCTTCAAAAATCATGTTGCAACTAAGACTCTGGATATTTTTATTTATCCGATAAAAAACTTATTTTCAAAAATTGGAGCTAAGTTGTTTTGCTTCTTTATTTATGATTTTAAACGGGAAAAAACCCTAGTTTGTGATGAGAATGGGGCTTCTGCAATTTGACGTTGTAATCCATAATTTTTGTTGTAAAATTTTAGAGTGAGATGAATGGGTATATTGTATGCTATTTAGGATTTAGAGCTATAAAACATGGCAAATGAACACAAGTCTTGACTGAAAAAAATATATAATAGCTACCAGTGTGCTTAGGTCTTATAAGACATAAGTGATATAAATCTTTTTTGCAGCAAAAAGGAAAAGAATCAAGTAGATACACAAGTTTAATGTAACTGCAAAACTTCAATTTAGCTGCAAGAAGGGTCGATGTCGGAGGAATCCTTCACCTATTCTTGTGCATGCATAAAAATATTAGGTAGTTAAGTAAGTTGATACGAATAACAACACCTATGGAAGATAAGATTTTACTATACTTGTATAAGCTAAGACAAAGGTTGTGAATAGAAAACGAGAAAAGAACTGCAAACATAAACATTGTAAACGTTAAAAATAACTGCAAAAGTTTATTAACGCTGTAAAAAGGTTAATGAATGTTTACATCATTTTGGCGGAATTGGTCGGGTACACCCATGTCGGAGGCATCCTTCACCCCTTCTTCAACCCGCATGAGAACATTAGTCACGCAGATATGATGCTACCAATAACAACACCTACAGAAAGAAGACATATTATTATACTTGTAAAGGACAAGACAAAGAGTACACACCACTGCAAAAGATTATATATAACAACAAACATTGGTATACTTCTATAGGACATCAAAAAAGCTGAGAGTAGAAAACAAGAATAAACTGCAAAATTGTAATATAACTGCAAACGTTAAAAAAAACTAAAACCATTAAATTTAAATGCAATTTAAAGTTAACTTATTCGTTTGCATATATCATTAGAAGCAAGTTGAAGACCTTGTTTCTTAAGAACCTCTGATTCAAAATGAAGTATAATGAACAAAAATAGACACAATCAATATGCCAAAACACATACTCATTCCAAGTTATATAGTTAGGGGCAAGCACGAATCTTCGAAAATCATGTCCTAACTCAGACTTCGGCCCAACTATGCAAGTTACACAATTATGCAGTTATCATGTCTTCATCTTTAACTACAAGGAAGTTTGGTGAGATGATAGATCATTAAACCACAAATAAAAGTTTTGTGGTTATTACATATATAAGTATGCAAAAACAATATGTATCGGGTAACTAATTTATTTGAAGTCAATTGATTTATTTTAAACCTAACTAAATAGTTTACATATCAACTTCTTATGCATGGGAAAAAGAGATGAAGGATGCCTCCAACATGGGTGTATCCAATTAGGCCCACCAAATATTGTAAGCACTAGTTGCATAATTAGTTACCTAATACATATTTGTTTTGTATACGTATATACACAATAACCGCAAAACTTTTATCTGTAGTTTAACGATATATCATATCACCGAACTTGCTTATGAAAGTCGCACCTCTCAACTGCCGAATATTTATGTGCCTTCATATTGAATATCCCTCATTGCTTGGTGCATCTTATTTGAAAATTTTTTGCAGACATTTTTATATTTAGCAAGTAAAGAATATATTACTCGTTAACAATTTTGTTAACTATACCTCCCAAACCAACCTTCAATTTTGATGTCTTCATCAAAATCATCAAAATACGGTGGTGCATCTTCCTAGGGTAGACAATTCGGGACAGCACATTCATTGATAATATTTACTTTGTTAACAGCTACATGGAGGGGATTTTTCGTATGGTCTTCAACCTCCATCACTACACCAAAGGACCCTGACCCTATGAGAAATTATATCCTTGTTTATTTATACATCTTGTTCACATAATATTGCACCTAATATATACATCTCGAGGTAATATGTTGGGGCTTAAATAATGATGGTAACTATCAGTAGATAACATATAAGTTAACAATTAACTGGATAGTTATCAGATAAAGTAATAGCTATCAGTTAATAATGACGATTTAAATTAGTATCTTGGGGCTTAAATAATGATATTTAGTGTATTGGGAGCTTAGATCAATAGATAACAGATAAGTTAATTGATAACTGTATAATTATCGAATAAAACAATAGATAAGGTTAAAACGATAGATATCAGATAAAGTAATTTGTCGAAAAATGTGTACTTGCGGTGTATTATGTGGTTGCAGTGAAGTTTCATGTTAGATATAAATAAATATAGTTTGTGCAAAATAATAAGACCAGCTAACATGAATAAGAAAATTAGGTGCTTGGAAATAAGTACACGCAAAATTGAGAGAAGTGTAAGTGTAGTTAATCATGAAGATAAGAAATGAGTTTAAAGTTCCCTTAGTAGTCATCCATAACTAACGGGAAAAAAGGAAGGAAATATCAATTTTAACTTGCATGTCATAACTTATAGGAGTTTTGATTAACACATTGCCAGTTAATGCTTTTTTATCTGCTAAGAAAAAAATTAATTTTTGAGCCATGAATGTTAGATTTCGAACACATAATACCAAAGATCAGTATGTTAGTAACCTAGAATACTATTACCAGTACCACTGATTGATTTTCCTTCCTCCTCCATCCCCGATTGATTTTCTTATTCCTCCATCACCTCCTTTAACAACAGAAGCTGCAACCATTGATAATTTTTTAAGATCTACTATCATTGTTAAAGACGGACCTCAAGTAGCATAAAACGAGGTTGATGAATTTACTCTTCTCATTCTTACTGAAACAATGGAAAAATTAGAAAATAGCACTACAAGAAATTAGACATATAGTGTCATTTATTTTATTTATTTGCACCAATTTTTAATCGATACAATCATTATTTACACCACTTATATAAATAACTCTGAAAGTGGTGACTCAAATAATTAGTGTCAGTTTAAGCAATTGATGAAACTATTTTCATCATTTACTATAATTGATGTTAATTTGTGTCACATGTAAAAAGTGATGTCAAAATTGTATCAATTATTATAAATGATTTTAATAATTATATCAGTTGCTATAAATGATGTTAATATTTGAATCATTTACGGTAATTGATGTTAATTTTGTATCGTTTTTAGAAAAATAAAGTTAAAATTCATATCAATTATTATAAACTAGATGATATCTCGTGCTATGCACGGGATTAATTGTTCTGCAAAATAAATATATACATTTGTAATTATTTATATTTATCTATAATATATATACATATATGTGTGATATTTCTTCTATTTATTTTATGCTTTGATTTGTATATGCAATTTATTATCTTTATATATACTTGATATACTAAAAATAAAATTATAATGATGATTCATGTTGTATACAAAATATTTTTTTGGATCCATGTAAGGTTTCGATGCATTATATAATTTGTTTGACTCGTGTTCATTTAGATTATTAGACATGTGGTTATTTAGTTTTTAGATTTGTGTATGTTCATTTAGGTTTATATCTGTGTCCATTTAATTTTTTGACTCATGTTCATTTAAGTTTTTAACCCATGTTCCTTTTAGTTGTTAGACGAGTGTTCATTTAACTTTTAAATTTAAGATTCATTTATTTACCATAAATTTATCATTTTTAATAAACATGAAATAAGAAAATCTAAAATACTCAAAATTTAAAGGAAATAAGTATATAAGTATTGTTATATTTTGAGATGAATATGACAAAAAATTCAAGAAATATTGTTATTTAGGTATTTTTACTCATATTATTTAGGTTCGTAGACACGTGTCATTTAAGTTTTCAAATTTGTGTTCATTTAGACTTTTATATACGTGTTCTCTAAGTTCTTAGACTCATATTGAATTAGTATTTTAGACTCGTGTTCATTTAAGTTCTTAGACTAATGTTCATTTAGGTTTTTAAATCTATGTTTATTTAGGTTTTTAGACTCGTGCTCATTTAGGTTGTTAGTTAGACTAGTGTTTATAATAATCGATTTTTAAGATAACTTAAATCAGTTATATATATTTGTTTAACAATACTCATTTACAAAATACAATTAAAATGTTAATATCGATTATTAAGGATTTTTAATATTTCAAAAATTTAAATTCTTTTATTGATGGAGAGAAATATTTATGGATATTTGAAATGAAAATGACATTAATTGAAGTAATATTTGTTTATACAATTTATGAATGTTGGTTTCAATATGAAGTAGTGTATACAAATGAGATCTTGAACTTATAAGAGCTGGTTTTGTAAGAACTAGTAGCTAGACACACTTGAAAATTACTAATTATCTTAATATCTCATTCTTTCAATAGAGGACCAAATTTTCCAAGCATATCTTTTTAACCCTACAATGTATTTTTGAACCCAAAAATAACAAATTATTATATGTTTAAATTTCTAAAAAAATATTTGAATAACCAAAATGATTGACAAAAAATAGCTTACTTGATCATCAACTAAAACCACTTCAATTGTCTGACCAAACTCTTTGGTAAATATTCGGATGATTTTAACTTTAATTCTCCATTGAGACCCCGCTGGTTTAGGAATATCAATGGAGTTGAGAACGATTTTTTTTACTTGTAAACAAAAGTATTTCAGAATTAATATTGTATGAAATGATGTTTTGAATTTTTTGGGAATGTTTTACATATATAGAGGAGATTTTATAAATAGGGATACTATACAAAATAATTAAGAAAAGAAAGAAATTTATTATGATATACACTCGGCAATTAATTTAAAGCATATTGTTTTTTTATACGAATTAACATTTATATCATACAAAATCATATTTAAACTACAAATATTTAAAGCATATTATATCATTAGTTTATTAGTTCGTTAGATTTTATATCTACTTACCTTAAATATATAACAATTAATTAATTTAGCAATTTATATAATCATTAATTTATAGCAAATAATTTTGTTATTTATTTATTTATCAAAATTAGTATATTATTTTGTTAGATTTTATATCTACTTACCTTGAATATACAAAAATTGATTAATTCGACAATCAATATAATCATTGATTTATAGCAAATGATTTCCTTTTTTATTTATTTATAAAAAATCATATTTAAATTATACAAAATCATATTTAAATCATATAATCTTTAAAGTGTGTGATATCAACATGACATTATTTTGTTTAATTGTATATCTACTTACCATAAGTATATAACTATTACTTAAGTCGCACATTTAAATTATTCAATGATTTAAAGCAAATGATTTAGTTTTTTTGGGTTGATTCAAAATCATATTTACATTATAAAAAATCATATTTAAAGCATATTATATTTTTATTTTATTTGATTTTATATCTATTTACCATAAATATATTACTATTGCTTAACTCGGAAATTGATATATTCAATGATTAGAAGCAAATGAATTTTTTTGGCTATATACGAAATCATATCTATATATCATAAATATATCAAATTACTTAACTATGAAATTAATATTTACAATGATTTAAGGTATATGATTGCCACAATTATTTTTGGCTTGATAAAAAAACAATAAGGGAGTAATAATAATTGATTGTGGTCAATGAATACACAATAGGTTTAGGTAAAAGTATATATAATAATTTTGAATATATGTAATTGATGCTAGAAAATTAATGCAAATATATAATTAATGTCATACATTTAGTTGATGTTTGCATTATTATATTATCATTAAATAACTGTAATTAACGAAAGTTATTAGTAGAACATATATAAATATGTCAAACCAAATAATCTATAATATTTCTTTTGATATATATATATAAACAAAATAATTAAAATATGGAAGTAATAAATTATAAGTAGTTATAGTAATTTGCTATTCTTAAGTTTCAAGGTCTTTGTTGAGCTTCAAGATCTTTGTTGTACAAGCTAGATCTTTATGATCATTATCAAGTTGTGCCTTTTCATCCTTCCTCTTTGAATGTGGTGTCTCAAAAATTTCTTTAATGAATGTGCCTAGTAATTACCAAATATTTTGTCAAACAAAATTTTGAAGGTATACAATATCAACTATGGAAGTCATAAGAGATTTTTACAAACTTACGTGCGAAGAATTTATTTCACTGAGTTTCTTTAGTAGTTCAGCCTTGTTCACCAACTGATTAATTTTATATGTCTGATCATGATACTTTGACAGATGTTTCTTCTCTAGACCAACTACAAATATAAAGCTTTTTCCAATCAAGTTAGCAAATTCTCAAAGCTCTCAATATACAAAGTCACAAGTTATTATAAGCATTTAGAAATAAGTAATTCTTATACATATATACCACTTATAAAAACATAAATACCTCTCCAACAGTTTTGGCTAATTCTGCTATTGAATGATTTAATAATTTGTTGGGCAATGTAATCAAACATTAAGAATCTCGTTTACCCAGAATCATCTCCAACTTTCACGAAAATATAATACCTGTAAATCATTACCAGAATTTGAAATTAATATATATTTAAATTGGATGTAGTTAATACGTTATATAAATATGACATACAAAATATTAAGTTATATATACGATATATTATAATATATCAAAATATTAATTTATCATCAAATCATATTACATATATATATATATAAACACATAAATATATAAAATACGTTTTATTTTATATTATATATAAATTTACAAATTTATAAAAATGAAGAATAAATCTTACTTGGGTACCACTTTGGTAACATTTTTTTTGCATTATGCACAATACCAGACTCGATTTCCCAAAACCTCAACAGCATCATCATTGTCTCCTTCATAACAATCTATGAGAAATACTTTTTTGTTGCAAGTTTTGCAGCTCAAATAGCACTATTCGTAATCTATGTCAAGTATAGAAACATATGATCCAATCTACAATAAAAGATAAAATGGTTTAGTCATAACATAACTAAGGGTTTATATATGTATTCACAAAAATTAATTTTAAATGTAAATGAATTACAAATGTTAATAGTTTGTTTGAATTCCAGGATTGATTTCTTGGGATAACGCCTATAAAAGTCTTTCGGAACATATGTAGATGAAACTCCATCACCATCATTTGTTGGGGGAACAATTAATTGTAGATCAACATATAGGACGCTTAATAAAAAAATAAAACCGTCACTTTTCATAAGAGATACATTAAGCATATGTTATATATATGTTTTCAATTAAAAACTTACTTTAATCGTAATGCCAACACTTCAAATATTATGCAATCTATAACAAAATGTTTTATTAAATTATGTTTAAGGTGCAATATTAAATACATACTTTGAGTCTTTTAGATCAATATTAGGTCTTTTAGTTTCTTTTCCACTAGACTCAGTGATAATCATTGGATCAACATGGTCCAAGTGACCAGTTACATCTGCACACATAAATTAGAGAAAAAAGTAAAAATATTTATCTTTAAAAAATTAATCGAATAAATAATTTAAAATGATATATATGAAATTATTGAATATTTAAATTAAAGAATCAGAAAAAAGAAATGAAATATGAAAACTTACTAATTAGGTAATTGTCATATAGGTTTTTGGCAAGCAATTCATTGTAATCTACGAACCCCAAACCAAATAAATTATTTGGTAGAGGATTGGTAGTCCTTACCGAAGTACTATGAACAAAATATATTTTGAACTTATGCGAAGTTGTGTTGTAATTACCGGTTTATAGACTTATTTGGAAATTATTAATTATCTTAGTATCTCCCTCACTCAGTAGAGAACCAAATTTTCCAGTATGATCCTTTTAAACAGTGCAATGTATTTTTGAACCCTAATTTATATTTAAAAAGTTATTTTTATTAGAATAAAAACATCAAAAAGGATTTGTATATAAATAAGTAATAGTTAAAAACCTACTTGCTCATCAATCAAAACTAATTCTATTGTCTGACCATACTCTTTGGTAAAAATCTTCCAGAATCTAATGATCTTGACTGTTATCCTCTAATATGAGCTTACTGGTTTAAGACACGCAATGGAACTGAGGACCATGATATTTTCTTTCTTTCGAATACGTTTGCAAAGTTTATGTTTTTCTTCTTTTCGATTGATGCAAGCAATGCAACACATCTACTATATATATAGAAGATGTAGTCTAAGAAGAGGTATAAATATATTCGGTAAATTAAATACGGATATAATTACTTTACATAATTACATTGCTCATTAACCATAGAGGAATATATATGGTAATAGTATATATCATCATTAATATGTATATAATTGTTAGAAATTATAGTACATAATTGCATCGCTAGTAATCTATAGATACATATATATATATATAGTAACTAGATGATTATCCGTGTGGTGCACGTATTATTTGTTCAACAGAATAAATATATATTTATAGTTATGTTATATATATTCATAATACTTATATATGTGATATTTGCTTAATTTAAATTTATTTTATGATTTGATTTGTATATACACTTTATTATTTTTATATATACTTGATATACTAATGATCAATCTATAATGATGATTCATGTTTTACCTAAAATATATTTTTTAGATCCATATTTATTAAGGTTTTGATCCATATTTATTTAGAGTTTTAGAGACGTGGTTATTTAGATTTGTAGATTTGTGTACGTTCATTTATGTTTTTGTATCCGTATGCATTTAAGTTCTTAGACCCAAGTTACTTTAAGTTTTTTGATCCGTATTCATTTAGGTTGTTAGAACCGTTTTTGTTTAACTTTTAAATTTAAATTTAAAGTTCGCTCATTTGCCATAAATTTATATTTTTTTAGTAAATATGAATTAACGAAATCTAAAAAACTTAAAATTTAAAAGAAAATAAGTATATATATATATATTGTTATATTTTGAGATGAAACTGAAAGGAATTCAAGAAATATTGTTATCTAGATTTTTGGCTCATAATCATTTAGGTTCTTAGACATGTATTATTTAAGTTTTTAGATTTATGTTTATTTAGAATTTATATTCATGTTCATTTTAGTTTTTAAACCCATATTAGTTTTGGTTTTTAGACTCATATTTATATAATTTTTTAGACTCTTGTTCATTTGTTAGACTCATGTTCATTTATTTTGTTAGTTAGACATGTGTTCATAATAATCGCTATTAATATAACTTAAATCAATTATATATTTTTTAATGAACAACATTAATTGAAGAAATGAAATAAAGAAGTTAAGATCGATTATTAAGGATTGTTTCTACTTCTAAAATTTATGTTCTTTAATTGATGCAGAGAAATATTGAAAGATATGTGAAATAAATATGACATGAATTCAAAAAATATTGGTTGATTGTCAACAAAACATATTCAAAATCTAAATTATTGGTAAGTAATTGACTTTTCAAGGAAACTTGGTAATATATTTTCATAAAAATATATTTACTTAAAGAAAATTTTCAAATATAATTACTGAATATTAATGATTTGTCTAAAAATAATTTAATTTTAGTAAGTGTATAAAAAATATGTTAGTTTATATCTAAGAATGAAAAAATTACTAAGAGCTGTTTATAAATGGTAAACAAAATATTAATTTTGTGTTTATACATATATATATATATATATTTGTAATTTTTTTTAGGAATCTATAATACTTAATATTGTTTAAGTAGGCATTGTAATTATGTTTATTAGATTTCATTAGTGATTAAAAAAATATTATTTAAGAGTACCGGTGATATTTTTATTTAATGATAATAAAAGGGTAAAAAAATATTTAATACCCAAATAAAAAGAATAAATTAATAATTATCGCTAATTATTTTTGTCATAGTAATATTGTAAACATGATAAGTGTCTTAAGTGTTTCACAAATATATAATAACTTGTTTTTTTTTTGTAACTGATTTTCAGTAAATTGATTTTTTAAGGAAACTTAATTCTATTGATATTTATTGTTGATATAAAAGACCAAAAAAGTTTATATCCAAAAAAATAAGTAATTTAAATTATTGATAATTATTTGTTACATGGTAATATATTTATATAAGATTAAATAACTCACCTTTTAGAACATAGTATTGTTTTTCTTTTGTTTGATAATCATAATTTCGATACTTTCTATAACTGAAAAAATTACTAATATTTGTTTATAAATAGATTCTGAAATATTAATTTGGTGTTTATATATATATATATATATATGTCATTAAATTTATCTTTTACAAGTATATAATATTTGATAGTATTTGGGGATACATGATAAGTATGTTAATGACATTTCATTAATAATTAATAAAATAAACTATCAAAGAAAACCAATTATATTTTTATTTGATAATGATATAAAAGGAAATAGTATTTAATATCCAAAAAAATAAGTTAATAATTATTGATAATTATTTGTAATTTGATAATATATTAATTATTGTTTGTCAGTATCTTTAAAGACGTGTGTATAAACTAATTAGTTAGGATCTAAAATGCAAAAATGATCTTAGGTTTGATCTTTCATTATTGACTGAATGGTTTGAGAACCGTGATGGAATTGAAAACCATTTTTAATAGCTTTTTAAATTTTTTTGGTTTAGTGTATCTTTTCTTATATTGACTAGGGTATCCTGTAACATATACATACATATATATATATGTATATAATATATATATACAATGAGTCATTTTAACCTAAACTTAGATTAGTATGAATGTTATTTAAAACGACGAGTAAATACATTAAATTGTGTTATATTTCTTTTTCTTTCATGTAGTATGTATTTTCCAGGAAAAATACAATAGCTCCAATGATATAGATCTCTTTATTTCCTATGACTATAAAAAAACAATTACAAATAATTATTTA
>OVBA01003646.1:0-26963 GCA_900406435.1 Lepidium aucheri | reverse complement strand
GGGAAACTAGCTAAACGGATACAAAAACAACCTAAAATAGTACTATAAAACTATTAAAAATCACACTTATCAGCAAACTTCCAAAACACAGCTGTTGCACCATCCTAACGCACTAGTGCTTTGTCGAGTCATACTGCTATGACAGACCTGTTCCATCTTGATGCTGCAGATATTCCAGAGTTGACTTGCATTGCTTCCATACTTTTGTGGCACAACAAGTCTATTCTGGTGATGAGTACAATTTTGCTTTCCTTTTGCACAAGCTTTTGATCTTTCCATTTCGGTGATTATGCATGTGTATTGCATCAGACACTCTCACCCCACTTAAAGCTTACCACATCAACTCTTTTACACATAAACTTAGGTCCACTTCTTTAACCATTCCAAAATACTACGGAACAAAATCTCTTGTTTTTTCAAAAAAGTCTGCCTAGAACTTGTCTAAATTTTTAAATGAACATTGTATATAATATATACCCACATACGATGGAAATATTTATACTTACAAACATATATGTTTATAGATATGAACAAGTTTTTTTTTAAATAGACTTTTTTCCTAGTCAAACAAAAAAATCTATTTACATTTTTGTTCATAAATGTAATATTTATGGGATAGTTTAGTGTATTGAAAGCTTTTTAACGTTAGGAGCATCACCATCCTACTTTTTTGTTTGCTTCTAAATGCTATTTTAGAGTAATATCCTCTCCAACCCACTTTTATTTATAAATCTAAAATAGAAGAATACTATTTTTCTCTATTTTTATGGAAATGCTATTTTTTCTGTATTTTGGAGGTGAACTTTTTTATTTACAAAACAGTTTACTAGATTTTTGTAAATGATATAAATAATTATTATATATTAGAAATAATTATTGAATATAAATAATAATTAAAATTTTAAATATTAATTTATTTTTGAACATCATAAATGGTAATTAAATTTCTAAATAATAATTATATATAAACTAAATATTATAAATGATAATCAAATTTCTAAGTAATGACTAAATTTAAAATATTATAACTAATAATATTATAAACCAAAATACGAGAATTAGCATGAGGAAACTAAACACATATTTCGTTTACAACAATGAAAAGTTCATATAATTAAACAATATAGAAGTCATAAATGGTTTTTAGTCAAAATATAATAAATATTTATGGATAGTTTTCAAAAAAAACAATGGGGTTAAATTATAGTTTTTAGAAATAATAGAATATACTTAAAATATTATTTTTAACGTAATGAGAGGAATAGATTGAAAAAACACAACTCAATTATGGAGTTCCTTTATTTTTGAATAAAAAGCAAAAAACAATAGATTGGATTTTGGACTCTAGAAATAACAGTCCATATAACAAAATTTGTTTTATAACACCGAAAAAATTGTTGACGAAAATTGACTATAATAACACTGTTTTATAACAATAGGTTTTCTCCACTTTTCGTTTTGGACTTAAATACAAAAAAAAATTGTTTTGAAAAAACATATATATAGATATATATATTGCATGATAGTTTTAATTTTAAGTAATGTACTTATGCATAAGAAAAGTAGCCTATAATATGTAAGATATGATTTATTTAAATATAGGTTCCGATTGATAATTGTTTTCGTTGTTTGAAAAGCAAAATTTTTTGTAAGAGACTGAAATTAAACTAATATGATTGGTTTAATTACAATCTCTAACAAAGATTTTTTCTTTTCAAAGCAACGAAAGCAATTACCAATCCAGACCATATTGTGACTTTTCTTATTTTTTTAAAAAAAGAGAGTTATATGGCTCTGGATGGAGCTGCTTCATCTGGACGGAGATATCGATTATTGTTTGTTTAAATGCCTAATTGCATATAATCTGGATGAAGCTGCTAAATTAAGCATTTTAACTTAGTATAAATTTCTAAATTTTTGGTTACCATTTTCTTCTTTCTTATTTTTTATTGTTCTCTTTTTTATCTTTTTTGTTCTCTTTTTTCACTCTTTCTCTTATTTTTTATTCTCTTCTCTTTTGTACTCTCTCTTCTTTTTTACTCTCTCTTTTCTCTTTTACTCTCTCTCCTTTTTACTCTCTCATCTTTTTTATTCTTTCTTCTCTTTTTACTCTCTTTTCTCTTTTCACTCTCTTTCCTCTCTTTTCCTCTCTCTTCTCTTTTTACTCTATTTCTTCTTTTTACTCTTTCTCCTCTTTTTTATTTTCTTCCCTCTTGTTTACTTTCTCTCCTATTTTTTACTCTCCCTACTCTTTTTTACGTTTTCTCCTCTTTTTTATTAATTACAATAAGTTTCTATTTGTTATATAAATTTAATTTAATTAATTAAAATAATACATAAAAAATTAATCATAATTTTTTTAGTCATTTTATAGGTAAATCCATCTAAATGTAGATGTCAATTTACAAAACAAACAAACACACATTAAAACAAATAATATCTAACTGCTCTGTTCAGATGGTAATGTTGTAGTTGAATGAACATAATTTCCAATTCAGTACAATGAATTAGTGAAAAAAATAATAATTAAAAGACAGTGATGTTGGAAAAAAGTCAAATGGTCAGAACAAATATAGAAAATAGAGACGAAGCAAACAAAACAAGCTCCCTTCGTTTGCTCTTTTTTTTTTCAGTTCCAATCCGATTGCCATGGGATCTGTTTTGTTTTTACTTTAACTCCTTGGGATAGTCGAATATTTAATTATTTATGTAACTCGAAGAAAATAATTAGGTTTATGTACTATCGTATTTAATATTAGGTTTCTTTTTTTTATTATTTAATTAAAAAAAATCTGCAAAATCTCTCCAAATGGTCACATCTAAAATTTTATCTTCTATCTCAGGAAAATAAAAATCAATTTACAAAATCAAAAATAATAATAATAATTTTATATATATTTGGTTTAAAGCTTTTAGTAATCAAATGCATTAGATTTTTTAAATTTTAAGATTAAATTTGAACTACCTATTACGAGAATTTCAATTTAATATATTACTTATCATAATATCAAAAATTTGATAATGGTGATTGTAGTTTCTGTTTGAAGCCTCCAAAAAATAGTTGAATAAGGTTTTAATCAGATTGAGATTTTATCTAATTTATTCAGTTTAAATCAAGCTATTTCTAAAGGTTTTATCTGAAAATGTGAGTTTTGGATGTCACGGTCATGTCACGTGATGATATTAATGATGTTACGTCATGGAGTTAATAAAACACGTGAGAGATGAAAGAGACTTGGAGAGGAAGACCTGAAGATTTGTTAGAGATTTGAATTGAAAATAAAGAAATCTTAACAAACTTATCAAGAGCAAAAAGGACAATATCTTCTTTGTTATTAGGGAACGTGAGAGAGGTTTTAGGGTAAGGGGTGTTAGACTTTTGTGCCTATAAAAGAGAGGTCGATTGTAAACCTAATTTACTAAGAACTTAGGCCGTAAGTTTTACAGAGATTAGTGAATTGAGACTTGAGCTTTATATTATCCGTTAGGTTTGAAATAAATTAGGTTGGTTTCTTGAGTAGAATAATTTCAAAAAAGGAATATATCTTTTGCAAGAAAAGATTATTTACTTAATAAATCATATTTCAAAGTGATATCAGTTTGTTGATTTGTAAATTTTCTGCACTTTCAATTGGCATCAGAGCAGTTCGTCGCATAATGTTGTTATTGTCTACAGGTGTTAGATCCTGAAGACGAGATGGAAAATTCACAGCAACAATTGGTATTCGTTGCAAAAACACTAAAATTGGATTCAGACAACTATGGACATTGAAAGTCCAGATGGCTCAATATATTTAGAGAATTGATTATGATGTATGTCTTGCAGTTGAAGAAGGTTAGGAACATCCGGTTGTAAAAGATGCAAGCAGTGCTCTTGTTCCAAAACCGAGGAAACAGTGGATTGCTGAAGAAAAATCAGATGCTAAATGGAATTCAAAAGCACTATCAACACTCTTCAACTCATTTCATAGCAATCAGTTGAAAAGAGTACAAGGCTGTAAGAGTGCAAAAGAGGCATGGGAATTCTTGAAGTAGGCTTTGAGGGTACCAACAGTGTGAAAAGAACTCAGCTTGACATCTTGGCCTCACAATTCAAGAATCTGATGATGGGTGAAGATGAGATGGTTGAAGAATTCAGCAGTAAGCTATCAGCTCTAGCACATGAAGCACTGACACAATGAGATATCATCAGGTTATTGGTATGATGCATGCTTATGAGTTTCAGATCACTATGAAGGAAGGGACAACCAAAGGTAAGAGTACTGCACTTATATCTGAAAAGAGAGCTCACAAAAAGGAGTCAGTTAAAAATCTGGAAAAGCAAGTGGGGTTAATTGTGAAAAAAATCCTTCGGAAAGTAGAAAAAGGACAAAGAAAGGAATATCATGCCTCTACAAAACCAACAACTAATGAGAGATAACTACAAAGGTGACAAGCAGTGTCTTGAATGTCAAGGCTACAAACACTTTAAATCTGAATGTCCATCAGCCAAGAGGAAGATGACTATACAATGTTACGAACGTAAAGGCTATGGACATACAAAGAACGAATGTATGTCCAAATTGAGTGGAAAGTCAGCAATCACAACTATGAGTGATATTGAGAGTGACATTGATGAGGATAATAACATTCTAAACCACTTTGTAGCTCATTTTTGCATTATGGAAATGGATGACAACGAGGAAGAAGTAGAAAACGCTGACCTTATCCCTGAAGGTCAGAAAGGTGATGAGAATCAGATTCCTGCTGAACACCAAGGCGCTGATGCATACGAGTCAGAATCTAATAACAATCCTGATATGACTCCAAAAGATTATATGGGCATAATGGTGATGTCTTTGGTTAAAACTCAAGATGAAAACAAACGTCTAATAGCAGAAAAACAGGTCGCTATAGATAAGCTGCAACAAGCTAAGAATGAATTCAGGGACGTCAAAGCTAAGAATGCTAACCTGGAAAGCAGAGTTTTTTGAGCAGATGAAGCAGATCAAGATGCTGTCCAAAAGGAGCAAAGGATTTAGAGTATCTGCTGACTGTTGGAAGGACAGGGAATGCAAGTTCTGGTTTGGGTTATAAAGGAAAAGAATCCACAGAGATGAAGTTTTTGAAAGCTACAAGTACATTTGAGAGTGTAGATCAACTCAAACCTTTTGCAGCAAAAAGGAGAAAAACAGCATCATCATCAACGACAGCAAGCTGGTCTAGGATTGAATTGAGGTCATCAAGTTGAGCGTTGGTATTTTGGAAAGAAAGGTTATATGAAATATCAATGCTACAAGCTTTAGTGTAGGGTTTGAAAAATTCGAGAACAACAAAAATTTACCTTCAATGGTAAAAAACATATTCCAGATTTGGGTTAAGAAAATGGATTTGTTCTGCAGAGTAACATTCATAGGTGAGAAAAGTGATCATGATAACTCAATGAGCAAGTGGTACTTTGATTGTGGTTGCTCAAGACATTTGACAGGAGATCAAGCTTCTCTACAGGAGCTTGAGGTAGTCACAACTGAAAAAGTAACATTTGGTGATGGTGCTAAAGGAAAAATATGTGGTAAAGGGACTACTGAAAGTTCAATAGAGCCTAAACTAAGTAATATTTTCCTTGTTTATGGTCTAAAAGAAAATTCGATTTGCATCTTCCAGTTGTGTGACACAGGATTGGATGTTACTTTTACAAGAAGTAAATGTCGAGCTGTTGATGAAAAAAGTATTGTTCACTTAGAGGGAGTTTGTAGAGAAAATGATTGCTACATGTGGATTTCTGATTCACAATGCATGGTTGCTAGAGCAGAAAGTGAAACTCAGATTTGACATCAACTTTGATGATTTTGGCAGATACACATGAGTTTGTTTTCTCCATGAGAAAAATGATTCTTTTGATAGCTTCATAATTCTGGCACGTTAGCTTGAAAATGAACGTCAAGGCATCAAGTTCATTCGGTGTGACTATGGTGGTGAGTTTGAGAATGAGCCATTCAAAAGTTTTTGTTCAGAAAAAGATATTAATCATTAGTTTTATGTACCACAAGAGAATGGTGTTGTTGAACGTACTTGCAGGAAATGGCAAGAGCAATGTTGTATGGAAGTAATGCACCCAAACACTTCTGGGTAGAGGTTGTTAACATTGCTTGCTACATCATCAATCATGTGTACATGCAAAAAGGAACTACAAAGACGTCTTATGAGTTATGGATGGGTAAACTTTGACAGTAGATCACTTTCATGTGTTTAGATGCATTTGCTGTATTCTGAATGATAAGGACCATCTTGGAAAGTTTGATTCTCGGAGTGATGAAGGTATGTTCCTTGGTTACTCGGGTTCAAGTGCATCGTACAGTATACAGTTGTCATACTTTGACAGTTCAAGAGACTATGAACATGGTATGTGATGATGCTTCCACATTTTATCTAACGATTCAGTAACTCGGTGAGAATAATGACTCTCAACAGCCTGTAGAGTCTAGTTCTGATGTTCATTCTTCAGATCCAATTGATGTTCCTCCTCAAGTACATCAGAATTACTCCTCCAACAATGTTTTAGGTGAGATTCAACGAGGAAAAATTACTCGAGGAAAGCAGATTGATTTCAAACAGTTTGCTGGGAATGCAGCTTTCATGCCTTTATGGCACAGAAGCAAAAGCTACTGAATCGATTGAGTATGCTTATTTTATGTCTAACTTCGAACCCAAGACATACAAGAAAGCTATACTGGACAAGTTTTGGATTGCATCAATGCAGGAGGAGCTGTCAAATTTTGCACGATTAAATGTGTGCGTTCTTGTTTGTCAGCCTAAAGATGTCACTGTTTTTGGCACAACATGGATATTCAAGAACAAAATTGACAAGGATGGAAACATTGTTAGGAACAAGTCTCTACTAGTTGCTCAAGATTATTCACCGGTTGAAAGTGTTAACTTTGAGGAAACATTTGGACCAGTTCCTCGTTTGAAGTCTATCAAGTTTCTATTTGAAATGGTATGCAAGATGGAGTTTAAACTATATCAGATGGATGTTAAAAGTACATTTCTGAATGGAATTCTTCAAGAGGAAGTTTATGTTGAGAAACCAAAGGAATTTCAAGATCTAAAACATCTTGATTATGTTTACAAGCTCAACAAGGTTCTGTATGGACTCAAACAGGCACCAAGGACATGGTATGATTGGTTAGCCATATTTCTGATTGAGCACGGGTATATACGTGGAAGTGTAAACAAGACATTGTTTACTCTAATAAATGATGAAGGATTCATAGTGGTACAAATCTATGTTGATGACCTAGTGTTTGGATCTATGTTTGTTAAAGTCATGACTCAAGAATTTGAGATGAGTATGAATGGTGAACTTACTTCTTAGGATTGCAAGTAAAAAAGACGTGTAATGAGATCTTTGTGAATTAAAGCACATATGCAAAGAATCAAATTCAGAAGTTTGGAAAGGTGAATAGCAAGGCAGGAAAGTCATCTATGGGGTCAAATGAAAAGCTCTCAAGAGATGAATTAGAAAAATCTGGGATGCTACATCCTATAGAAGTTTGATCAGAGGATTACTGTACTTGACAGCGACTCGTCTAGATCTCCGTTTCTCAGTAGGATTATGTGAAAGATTTCAAGCTAATCCTAAGGAAAGTCACCTCACAACAGCTAAACGTATTTTGAAATATGTGGACCGTACTCAGCACCTTGTTATTTTCTACACAAAGGATACCAACACGAGCTTGACAGCATATTGCGGTGCAAATTAGGTAGGAAGTGTTGATGATCGAAAAAGTACAAGTGGAGGATGTTTCTTCATGTGAAACAATGTGATAGCCTTGTTCAGAAAAAAATAGAACTGTGCTTCCTTGCCAATAGTAGAAGCAAAATTCATTGCATTAAGAAGCTGCTGCTCTCAACTTCTGTGGATGAAACAGATGTCTGCTAATTATGGTACAATTCCTAAACTCTTGCATGTTTATTGTGATAATCAAAGTGCCATTAGCATTGCTAAGAATCATGTGCAACATTCTCAGATTAAGCATATTGACACTTGACATCACTTTATTTGTGAACTTGTTGAAGAGAAACTCGGAAATTGATCATGTGAACACTGAATATCAACTGGCTGATTTGTTTACTAAACCTGTGTCTTTTATTCGTTTTGTGTAATTGAGAAATGCGATTGGAATTTGTGAGTACTAAACCATGTTTTGAGGTTTTACCGAGGTTATTTGAGATATGAGCTTGTTTTTGGAGAAAGATGGCACATACTTGAAAAAAGTAGACATATATATATATATATATCAGTTTTGATCGAACAAGTGGAGAATAGCTGCCTGTTATGACGTCACAAGCTTATCTCTGAACTGAAATATTAAATGTTCGGAAAAGGAGGTTAAAGAGCTGAGGAGAGCAAGTGTATACGAGTCGAGAAATCAAGTGATACTTGTTACTCAAATTTCACTAATGTCTGGAATATCTGAATTATTAGGTTGAGAAGTCAAGTGATATCTTTGATACAGTTTTATGCAAATGATGGAATATGATCTGCCAAAACACATGATCGAGATGGGTATATATACTAAGAACAAAGTAGTTATACTGCACTCGTGATGTTGTAACAGTCATATGATCAAGAAGGATATCTACATCATTTAAGTTGTTGACTTGTTTTTGCATATGTCTCTCCAAAGGAAATTCTAGCTGCCTAATCCGTTTGATTTTCTCAAAGCCTTGAAAAATGCTTGTGTGAAAGTCTAGCCACAAAAATCTTGATTCTGATCGTTTGTCTCAAAGAGTAGAATGTGTGTTGTGCTTCAAAGAATATGGGTTCTCTGTGGATAATCAGACTCAATGCAAGGTACTTTCATGTATTAAATTGTTTTGTGTAAAGAGAAAATGGTGTTCTTCACATGGTTGGTTATTATTCTGGGTCACTCACGAGTTTGTTTGATAAACAGACATTTGTTGAAAAGTACATCAGGTTTAATATCATTTGAGCTAAAGTTGGTCTTTGATTGTTATGATTCTTGATAGTGCTTATGTGTCTTGGTACACTAATTGGTCAATCCTAGCGATCAGACAGAAACTTGTTTGTTTTTGTCTTGATGTGCTCTCAAGCAGGGGAGATGACAGATTGACTGATGATAGTTTGGCTAGATGGATCCAGATATCTGATCATGGGGGAAAAGGTTTTAGGGGAAGCATTACAGCAAGAAGATCGTGAAGAACAAGAATGTGATTGCTCAAGATGCAGAACAATAACCTGATTGTTCAAGATGCAAAACATGGACATGATCGTGTTTGCTTAAGATGCACATCAAGTCAAAAAAAGGAGATTGAAAGTGTGAGTTTTGGATATCACGGTCGTGTAACGTGATGATGTTAATTACGTCACGTGATTGAGTTAATGTAGTACGTGAGAGATGAAAGAGACTTGAAGAAAAAGACTTGAAGATTTGTTAGAGATTTGAATTGAAGATAAAAGGAATCTTAACAAACTTATCAAGAGAAAGAAAAAGAAAATATCTTCTTTGTGATAAGGGAACGTGAGAGATGTTTTAGGGCAAGGGGTGTTAGTCTCTTATGCCTATACAAGAGAGGTCGGTTGTAAACCTAATTTGCTAAGAACTTAAGCCATAAGTTTTAGAGAGATTAGTGATTTGAGGATAGAGCTTGAGGTTGTCGGTTAGGTTTAAAATAGATTTAGGTTGGTTTCTCGAGTAGTATAATTTCCAACAAAGAATAGATATTTTGTAAAAAACATTATTTGCTTAATAAATTGTGATATCAGTATGTTGATTTGTCAATTGTCTCACTTTCATCATCATTTTGGATATCTACGGTGTGTTGAAATACATCACCATCATTTTCCCCTAATTTTGATTCTATCAATTTCGCTTTAATTCCTCCAGAGGCTAATGTTGAAGGTCTGACTGGTTATCAGAATTAGCTTTAAGAAGCTAATGTTATGGGTTTGGTCCAATTCAATGAGAAGAAGCCTTTTGACAAAAAAAGAAAGATAATGGTGATTGTGAATTATAATGACAAGATAAATTATTTTGCGGTTTTGAATTTCTATTCAAAACAATTGGTCATAAAAACACACAAGTGAATCAAAGTTGAATATGGACTTGTGTCGTATTGTTTTGATATACATATAACAAGATTATTTGATGATGCTCAGTTTGAAACTGTTTAAGAACAACATAAAAGATAAACTATGGAGAGTGTAAACATGAAAAGTTGATATATATACATATATATATGTAATAGATTTTTTTCAACTCAACTCAATTCCAATAAAAATTAAGTAATGTTTTTTTTCCTTTTGGTCAATCAACGGAGCCATTCCTTAGTTTTATTCATAAAATAGTCCAAAAAACTCATGAAACTTCTACAACTCGTTGAGGGTGTGCTAATCCCTCAGCATCTGTGACCAAACTCTCTCTAACCACATTTCGTTCTACATTAAACATATGATAATCCAAAGGTAAACTAAAAATATAGTTAGCAAGGCTATCAGTCACACGGTTTACCTCTTTAAATATATGCAAATATGGACATTAGTCCTTTATTAGAAAATCATGACACAAACTATGTCAAGAAAGAAAGGGGATGGGAGTCTGCAATCCCTTCCTTCAAAAAACCAACCACTATCTCAGAGTCTACTTCCAACTCTAAATGGGTCACATGATTCTCCCAAGTCAAAAATAATCCATAGTAGACTCCCCACAATTCCACTAAAGGAGCTGTACACCTTCCTATGTTCACTGAAAAACCACCAATCCATGAACCTGTTAGCATCCCTTAGAACTTCACATGCTGCAGCAAGTCTAGGGTTTCTCTAAGGGGCACCATCATTGCTAAGTTTTATGCATTCTCTGATAGGTGGGCGCCATGAGACCATTTTCATGACTCGACTCCTAGGCGGGTGGTGAGATATAGCAGATTTGTTTGCCTTTCACACTTCAATAGAAACATCTCTGATGAACTTAGTTATATCATGCATTTACCAACATTGTTAAAAACATACCCACACCTCCATTTCTATCCTCACTACACTGCCATTGTAAACCTTGTTGACCATGGAAAATCCTCATACATCCCGTCATCCCCAAGATTATCGTATAGCCACTCAAGAAGTATTTTCGAGAAAAAGAAAGACCTCTTCCGTCAAGGAACAATTGTTCTCCAAATCTCTTCCATAGATTGACAATCCCGGAGTACATGAATGGTCATCTCCCCACCGCTTCAGTAGATTGGACAAACACCCAAATCACTCATGTGTCTCTTATATTGTTCCATATTTGTAAGCGGGACTTGATTATCCCCTAGCCACTAGAACATACATACACGCTCTGTTACTTTAAATATGCCACACGCGACGAAACATGGTAGACATACACGGTTTATCCCTTCATACCATGCATGGAAAAAACGCGTACGTTGAGCTTAAGGAGAATTGGCCATTTGAAGTTAAACCCCAACACATACGATAACTTATGCCAGTTACTTGATCCACAAAATACGCTCCCAGCAACAACTGTATCTCACATGGCAAATACTGATCAATTGGACCCCTATTCTAACCTCGACCTAATTGCCAAGCATCATCAACTGTCATCCGCTCACAGCCTTCCAGAAGATTAGTGATAACATGATCCTTTAAGGCTTACTACATAAGCCATTTATCTGCCCAGAAAAGTATCTTTTTACCATCCCCAATAGTCCATTTAATTTTGAGTAGAATCACTTCATTCAGGCCAACTAAAATACTCCAGTAACTAGATGACTGAACACTCGATCTGCGCCGCCACCACAAGTCCTTAACATCTCCAATCTTGTATTTTGTCTGCAACAACTGTGTCCATAGCTAGTATGATCATGTAGTAATTGGCAGTTCAACTTAGCCAAAATATCATGATTCGTATCCATCGCCAAACGAATCTCAAGTCCCCTATCGGATTTCTTAAGACACATATATCTCCAATTCATCAAGTGAATTCTTTTCCTATCAGTTGGATCACTCTACACAAAAGATCTTGATATCTTATCCACCAAGCTCATAGTTGAGGCAGGTACCAATATGATACTCATACTATGTATCGAATCGATGATAATACAAATTTCGTGAGCGTCACTCTACCCACGGGACTAAGGGTTTGGCTTTTCCAACCTGATAGCTTATTAAGTAATGTTAATCATACATAATTTACGATTTTTAGGTATAACAGAAAATAAAATAAAATCATCATCTAATTAAATAAAGATTTTATTTTAGAAAGGGTTTCAAGTAAATGCTTTTTGTTTGTACAATTTTACATTTAATTTTTTTTCTGTGGTTGGAGTTTTACATTTAAATCTTTAAAGATATAAATCAAGTATGTGAAATAATAAATAATATGCAATATTATCTACCATCACTATCATCAAAATTATAAAGTATGATAAATAATTGATCAAATCAAGATTTTGACGACAAAATTTCTAAATGTAATCATAAATATTTTAAAATCTGTGAGTTATTATCGATCTAGTGGTTAGAATGATCTACTTAGTGATCTTAACATCAAGGATTAAAGCCCTCTCCACATCAATTGATAGATAATTAGGGGAGTTTAGGCTAATTGGGTCTTATCAATCTAATCGTGGATAAATTTTTTGTTTAAAATGTAATGTTCGAACCATAAAAGCTCCTTGAAAATATGTATAAGGAATATTGATTATGATTTCACATGATTGACTTATATTTTCTAATTTTTGGGGATAAAGAGTAAAATTACAAAAGTTAGTCACTTAAGTATATATAATTCTTCTGTCTTATATTAAATAATGTTTTAAACATTAGAAATTTTTGTGTGAAGTGATCTTAATCTAATGGTAGGTTGTAAGTTCACTAATAACATGCACTATCATACAAACAGTGATAAAGTTCAATTGACTACACTATGTAGGAACTTAGCTAATGGGTCTACCAATTGTGGCCCAATATTAGCAAAAAAACATTAGAAATTTTTTTTGTGTCAAACTATTGGATGTTTAAATGATTTCTTGATCTATATGTAAAAATTTTAAAACATCAAATAATATGAAACTTAGGGAGAAGGAGTATTTTTTAATTTCTTTCACAATAAACAAATATGAGAAGCTACATGTTTCACATACATAAAAATAATGATTAATGATTCATTAATTGGTGAAGGTCCCAACGAATAATTAAATTAGACATTGAAAACTAAAACAATTGAATGAGTCAAATTGTAGAGACAATTTCAATTAACTCTACAATTTTAATTGCTTGGGCAGCGAACCAAGCAAACGTTGTTAATGACAATGTTAATTTAATTAGCTAAAGTGTAGACAGAAAGATAACACTCACACAAGATCCAAGACCATATTAACATCCAAGAAAAAGAAAACATTATTATAAGTCTGTCAATAACATCAAATTCACCAACCGTGTTAATTAAATTAAATAGATGATGATTCGGTTTGTGATATCTACTAAATTCATATTTTTATATTTTATGATAAAATGTGGTAGTAATTGTTTCATGTATTGAACAACATGCAAGAAGAATATGGGGGTGACTGTAATAGTATACAATTAAGGGAATTTGTTGGTTTTAAGATTTAATAAATTTGGAAACAAGAACAAAAATGGTGAAAGAGAGAAAGATTTATGATAACGTTGCAGAGACGTCGCAGTCGTGTGGCAAGACCAGCCTTCTTTTTTTCTTTTTGTTTTTTGTCTACCAGTTTTTCAGCATTTAAACTTTTGTTTTTTGTGAAAAGGATTCAAGCATTTACACAGTCACATGTAAGCTTTGAATGATTTCGAAAGTACGTCACTCTGTATTAAATTCTATATCAACCGTCTGAATCTTAGGTTTAAATCTTAAATTAGTCGGTAAATTAGTAGAATAAGCATGTTTGGCGACAAGATCCGATTCATAGCCTAAAGTATATTTTTTATAATTTTTATTTAATTTACTAAATTATGTAGAAAAGAGGAATCAAATCCTAGATGCTAAAGTCGTTGGTTGGATCATTTTAATCACCAGACTAACAAGAACTCGCAACATGATTGGCATGTTTAGCACCTTAATATATAGGATTCGCTATAATTTGGAATCTAAGTAAATAGTTATGTTACTATGCATTTGAAATAAAAATGATTTTTTTTGTTTGGGAGAGAAGAGAAAGAAAAAATATAATAATAATAAATCTGCACGAAGTAGGATAATATTATATTATAGGGTATAAAAATATAAATTTTAATAATTATGTATAACTGATGGTTATAAAAATATAAATGTAGAAAAGTGTTTTTAGTGAAATAGTTGAATGTCATTTCTATTATATTGTGTACTTTAATTTCATGCAATTTCATTTTATAAGGACGCATTTTCCTCATATGATATTGTTAGATATTTGGGAGCGGGTTTGATTATAAATTGAGTTTTGTTGATTTAATTGTAGACAAGAAAAATAAATGTTCGATATAACAATAAATATAATATAATAATATGTTCTATATAAAATAGTATGAAAAAATCACTACAAGAAAACATAAGTTTTACAACTTCATATTTTGTACCTAATTCGTTGTAAAGCCCCCTTTACAACGAATTAGGGACGAACCCATTTTCGTTGTTACTAGATCGTCGTAACGCACATTTCGTTGTAACTTCGTTGTAAAATTATCAACACACAAATTTCTTTGTAACTTTGTTGTGACGCGGGTGTTGTTAAAACGTTGTAAAATTTTGTGCGCATTGTAAACTCGTTGTAAAATATAATGACGTAAACACGTTGTAAATTTAACAACAAATTAACATCGCATATTTTATAACGAGTTTATTACTCACTAGTTTAGCATCGAATCAGAGACTCCTTTTTACAACGAATTTTGGACGAAATAATTTACAACGTTTTAGCAATGCTTGTTTTACAACGTAGTAGGGACGAATATTTTATAATGTTTTCGAGATGTTTAGTTTTACAACGATTTAGAGACGTAATTGACCAACAAATTAGGGACGTAGTTTACCTAAGAATTAGGGACAAAATCTAAATTTTAGAAATAAAATTTAATTTTTGATTTTATATTATTATTTATTTTGATTTTAATAATTTTTTTTTAAAATTTGAAATTTTTATTTTATAATTATTATTTATTTAATACTAAAATTTTTTTACAAAAATATTAGAAATACAATATCAACGTAATATTTCGTTATACAAATAAGCACTACTGGCATCTTGCACCTCAACCATTCGTTGAATCAACATCCTGCTGTTGGGTCGGAACCTGGATTCTGAGTGCTCTACGTTTTGCCTCCAATGCCGCAAGCTGAAGTGGATTGCCCGCACACAAAATATCGAACATAGCCTCCATAGCTGCAAACTGCTGAGCCGTCGATTGCCGATGTTCCGCCTGCGATTGCTCTAGTTGCGTTACTCGCTTTTGCGAAGAGGTTATCTAAGCCCGAAGAGAGGTATCCCCTATCCAAGTAGAAGTGACTTGTGGGACATCTTATGCGGATCCAACTCCAAGAACTCATCCTTTCTTCCTCGGAGCAATCTGGTGAAAACGTTAAACATGTTAGTATTAATTAGATTACCATAAATTAAATACTAAAATTACATACTTAATTTCTAATTACCGATACCTTTTTATAAATGGAGTTTACTTATGAAGTGGTCAATTCCACAGGAGTACCATCAACACTTTCCTGGGAAAGCTAAGTCTGACGCTCCTGAACAGCAGCTACAACATTGGTGTGTAGCTTCTCTGATCGAGCGTCGACAAAAAGACCAGACTTGTTCCTATGAGTCCGCTCGAGCAATTACGGAAGAGAAGGAACATGTCAGGTCTCTTTAGCCTAAAAATTATAAAATTTAATTAGTTAAATATATATGCAATTAAAAATTAAATAAACTAAATATTTTAATTATAAACAAAATAATATACCATCTGTAGAGCACTCAGACTCCGCCAAAAGGAGTCTATCCAGCAGTGTGAGGCATAGCAAGTGGCAAACCGTCTGGACCAAGAATGTTTCGAGAAGCAGAACACTAAGCAGATCTCTTGACAGAATTGGGGTCTACCCAATAACGCTTCAACCCCTCCCAAACTGCGACTGTCATGAAAGAAGGTCTGCCATCATCTCCTTTCACCTCCCAATCTGTCTTCCAATCAGAGACAGTGTTACCAAACCGCTTCATGGCTTTTTTGTTGAATTCTTTCTTCACGGTCTCGTTGATGGAAATATCCCAGTTCCAACATTACTGTAAAAAAAACTCAGTAGTTAAAATATTAATTAAATAAAAATAAGTAATTAAAATTCAAGTTTTTATAATTACCGCAAAAATCTTGAACCACGTTACACGAATGTAGTGTGGTATCGATTTCCAGTTAGGAGTCGGCTCGACAAAAAAAGTCTTGATGCATTTTGTAGTGCTTCGCCCCACTTTGCTATCGACACCAAACCTGAATTTTATAAAACAATTGTGATTAGTAAATATATAATTTTAACTTTAAAACTTAAAATTTAATTGATTAAATTAATACTTATCAAAAAGTATTAGGAGGTCGATCGATATTCAAAACCGGTAAACTCCCGCGATTTTCCTTCCGGATAATATCCTCCACCCTATATTGTGCGTAGGGTGTATCTGGTGGTACCAGAAGATCCGGATGAACAGCTCCAGGTACCAGTGCAGGATCAACCGGATGATCCTATTGTTGGTCCGGTACTGGCTGTGAGTTAGGCGGGATAGATTGGGATAGTGTCTCCGGGACCGTCGAAGAAGTTGATGCTCCACTAGATCCCGATGATGAAGACATGCCCTGAACTAAATCACTATAATGGACTCGTCGTGTAGGTTTACAGGGAGCCATCGATGTATCTGCATTATAACAAAAATCAATATATGAATTATCTATATTAAAATAAAATCTTAATTCCATCCTAATTTCTAAATTTTATATATCTTAATTCCAGCTATCCTAGTTCTATCAATCCTATTCAATAAAATCAAATAAAATGAAAGAGAGAAAGTAGAGAGAATTACCTTAGAGAATGTAGAGAGATAAAGCTAAAGATATAGTGAAGAAGTTGCAAATGAAATGGAAAACCATCGAAGGTATATATAAGTTTTGGTTTGCATCGTAAACGCGTTGCCAATTGACAATGCGTTTACGACGAACGCGTTGTTGCCAACGCAATTATGTAGAAATCGACGTAAACGCGTTATAAACGTGTTTCATCGTAAACAAGTATTTCCCAATGCGTTTACGTTGAAATTTGATGTAAACACGTTGTAAAAAATGAGTTCTTAATGTAAACCACAAATTATAAGCTTGGTTTGTCTAATTTTGATTCGGTTTGCTTTAATTAAGTTTGATATGTTCTGATTAAGTTCGGTCAGTTTTGATTAAACTGATTTGCAAGAAATTATACAAATCAACATAATATTTTAATAACGCCAAAATCTCAACCGTAAACCCAAAACATCGATATAAACCAACATATAGTTTGGGTTTAGGGTTTATGGTAAATGATTGTGTTCTGATTAAGTTCGATGTGTTATGATTAAGTTCAGCATATTCTTATTATGTTTGATTTATTTTTTGATATTTAAGATTTTATACAAATTGAAATTATAATTTTAACAATGCTGAACCGTAAACCTTAAAACCTATACCGTAAACTCACGCGCACGTCGTATCCGTGTTGGCAATTTCACAACGCTTTTACGATGCTGTTCTTTACCCTAAATCAGTTTATGTCGATAATTGGAGTTTATGGTATAGGGTTTAAGGTTTACGGTTCAGCATTGTTAAAATTATACTGTCGATTTGTATAATTTCTTAAATATCAAAAAATAAATCCAACTTAATCAGAATATGCCGAACTTAATCATAACACATCAAACTTAATCAGAACACATCAAACTTAATCAGAACACATCGAACTTAAATCTAATTTGACAGAATAATTCAAAATAAGTAGTCAAGGAAATGATATGATTAAACTGATTTCTAAAAATTTATACAAATCAACATTATAATTTTAACAAAGTCAAACTCTGAACCATATATCCAAAACATTGATATAAACCAAGATATAGTTTAGGGTTTAGGGTTTAGGGTAAAGAAAGGCGTCGTAAAAGCATTGTGAAATTGCCAACACGTTTACAACGCG
Organism: Lepidium aucheri; assembly: GCA_900406435.1. Taxonomy (NCBI): domain Eukaryota; kingdom Viridiplantae; phylum Streptophyta; class Magnoliopsida; order Brassicales; family Brassicaceae; genus Lepidium; species Lepidium aucheri. Next base: position 8,772 of record OVBA01003646.1, on the reverse strand, counting down.
CGCGTGATTCACAACGCCTTTACGACAATTTGAGTTTACGGTATAGGGTTTAAGGCTTACGGTTCAGCATTGTTAAAATTATAATGTCGAACTTAATAAATTCTTATAAATCAAAAAATAAATCAAACTTAATACGGTTTAATACAGCTTAAGTTCGATTTATCGAATAATAAGTTCCATGATATATTACTTAATACAATTAATCATTCATTCAAAATGTTTACAATACAATTGTCTAGATCTTTCATCATTACTATCTTCACCACTACCTTGCTCATCACTTTCATCAAATTTGTCATGTTCCTCATCAGCAGCATCATCAGGGACATTGTCGTATTCTCGGTTTTGCGGATCAATTAGCAGAACTTTCTCTGTAGCTTCATCAGGTGCACGTAATGTCGTACACGATTTTGCTTGCAAGGGTAAATCTACAGCTCCAATGATTTAACCATGGGAAGTGATTTTAATAGCCGTCAACCAAGCGATTCCAGATTCTTTGATCTTGGGATATGGAAGTAAGCTAACTTGCTCTGCTTGTGATGCTAGGCAGAATGACTAAAATTTGTTGTATCTTCTCCTCGCGTTTATATCTACAACTCCAAATTTGTTGCATCGAACCCCTCTGTTAACTACCGGATTAAACCAGTCACATTTGAAGAGCACGCAATTTAGCCCAACTAATCCGACATATTCTACTTCGTAAATTTCTTGCAAGATACCATAGAAATCTGTTTCACCCTTCACACATACTCCCCAATTGACGGTGGCTTGTCTTTTACTATATTCGAAGGTATGAAATGTGAATCCTCTAGTGAAATACATGGGTGCTTTTGTTATCTTACCAAGAGGACCTTGAATCAAATCATGAATCCAGGGTGGATAAAATGGATCATCGTGGTCAACCTGCACACACGGTTAAATATTAATATTAAACATTTTTCCTTATAACTTAATTAAAATTATAATAATGAAATAATTAATTTTCACATGTCCCTTCAACCAGAGTACAAAGTGCATATCTTTCCGTTTGAGTACTTCAGCGTCTGAAATTCCTTCAATAGTTTCTTTTACCTGACTTACAAATAGACTAAACATATAGATCGATATATGTTAGTTGAACTAGAATACTTAGGAATAGAAATTTTTTTCCGTGCACATCACCTGAGTAAGGTTATAAGGCGTAAAGATTATTGGCCACAAAGAATATTGTCTATTAGACATTCGAAACGGACTATACCCATCATTGCATAGAGCAAGATAAACATTCCTAATATTGATAGCAAAATCCTTATGTACCGTATTGAAATGTTTCCATGCCTTAGCATCTGAAGGATGATTGATCTAACCATTCATCTGTGAATGCTCTGCATGCCATCGCATCGCAACTGCTCTCCTTTCAGACTGATATAATCTCTTCAACCTGTTTAATATTGGTAAGTACCATATACGCTGATACAGTACCTTCTTTTGTCCACTCCCTTGTGGCTTATATCTCGGCTTCTTACAGAATTGATATTCTTGTAACTGATCATCATCTTTCCAATAGATCATACAATTATCGATGCAAACATCTATTGTCTGAGAAGGCAAACCAAGACTAAACACTAATTTTTGAATCTCGTAATATGATTCAGCAGACACATTATCTTCTGGCAAATACTCTTTGAATAAGTCAGTCCACATATTCATGCATGTTTCAGATAAATTACAATCTGTTTTAATTCTCATCATCCTAGCTGCTAGTGAAAATTTAGACAGACCTTCTCTACATCCCTCGTAGATAGGCTGGTTTGCAGCGTCTAAGATGTAATAAAACCTTTTTGCATCTAAGTTTTGTGCCTCACTAACTTCTGGTTTTGTATTGGTTTCCTGAAATGCATCTGTGATCATCTCATGCATCCTATCATGCTTTACAACCCCATGAACCTCATCCTGATTACCAACATCATGCATATTAATCGATTCATCTGCATTACCTTCGGCATTATTATAATTACTACTACTTGCTTCATCATTTCCACCAGTGCTATAACCTTCCCCATCGTGATACCAGATATAATAATATGGTGCAAACCCCCTATTTAATAAATGATTCCAAACATTATCTATTCGAGCAAATTATGTATTTTTGCACTTCCGATGAGGACATAACATCTTATCCGATTCAACCGTGATTTTGACTTGACTGGCTTAGTACATGAATATTTCAACCCTGGTCATATACTCCTTTTTCACGTTTCTAGCACCATCTCCTTTGTCGTATATATTTCCACCGAAAGACATTTTTCTAGTTTTTTTCTTAAACGGTTTTTTTTTCATAAAACGTTTTTTTGTGTGTGTTGTGTTGTGAATTATGAAGAGAGGCCACCACCTTATATAGGAAAAAATTAACAATGATTTTACAACATTAATCAAATACAAGTATATTACAACATCTGTAATGTCGTAAACGCGTTGTAAAATAAAGACGTTTTTACAACTAAAATATATTTGGAGACATTTTTACAATGTCGTTTAGGTTTTTTCAAAATCAATTTCCAAACACCGAAAACGGGTTTACTAAATTTTTAAAATCGTCTTTAAGTCGTTGTAAACAGGTTTCGTTGTAAAGGCGTTGCTAACTTGGAACGTTTTTACATTGATATTTATCTGATACGCGAAAACATTGTCAATTCGTCGTAAAATAGATACCTTTTTACAACGAAAACTTTTGTTGTAAATTTATAACCATTTTATAATGTTTAGACATTTCGTTGTAAAGGAGTTGACAATACATCTCTAATTTACGACGTCCCAATTTTGTTGTAAAATGGCATTGTTAATTTAATGTTTTCTTGTAGTGAATATTCATTCCATAAAAAATATTTAAGAATATATTTATTTTTATAATACACTTCTTCATTTTAGAAAAACATACTCAAATTTTAATATGTGTAAAAAAAATTTCTTTAAAGTAAAAGTTTGAATTTGAATCAACTATTATTTCTAGTGAAATATATATTATAATTAAAAATGAGAGGGAGGAAGAGGTCAAGAAAAAGAAGAAACATAAGAAAACTAATATTAAAAGTATAAATGGTAATTAAGCACTTTGACTGAATGAAATTTAACGCAAGTTTTTTTATAGTTTACAAGTGGAATCTAATAGAATATTTTATTTAATTTGGTGGATTCTTTTTTTCATATTGGAAACAAGCTTTTATTAAATAAAAGTCCGCATGCTATTGGAAATATGGCGAAGAACGGCAACGATGAGGTGGTGATGGATACAACAGAAAAAGGGCCACCACCAGAGGTCCCACCGGATAAGACTAATGGCATGATAGTTGACGCGAATGGAGGTAGTGAAATAGTGATGAAGGATGCGGTGGAGAGTAATGTAGTTGGGACGAATGTGTCAGAGAAAGTTGGAGAGCCGAAGATTTCACAGAAGACAGCATGTGGGCTGCAATGGTCACAAATACAACAGAAGGAGGAGGGATTGTACCACAATCCTCCATTGAGGAGGATTTTGTTTTGTCTCATTTCAAAGTTGATTATCTGAATGGCAAAGAAGGACAACCTTTTGTCACAGTGGGGAGAGAAGTGCTTGAAGCTATGAACAAGTTATGGAAGAACTGTATCATTGTGAAAGTTTGGGCAGGGCAGTATCCTTTGCGGTGCTTAATCGAAAAGTACGTGAACTTTGGAAACCGTCTGGTGGGATGAATATTGTGGATCTTCCACGACAGTTTTTTATGGTCCGTTTCGACAGAGAGGCAGATTATTTGGACGCTTTGACAGGAAGACCTTGGAAAGCCTTTGGCAGTTACTTGATGGTTCAATCATGAGATCCTGAATTCGATCCGAGTAACGATGATATTAGGAAAACTCCTGTTTGGTTAAGGGTATCAAACTTACCAATGAATCTGTATCACAAGACTATTCTCATGGGCATTGGGGACTGTTTTGGGAAATCAGTGCGTGTTGATATGACCACATCGTCTTTGTCTAGAGCCCGCTTTGCTCGAATCTGTGTTGAGATCGATCTCAAGAAGCAATTGAAAGGCTCCATTGATATCAATGGAGTACAATATTTTGTGCTCTACGAGGGTTTATCATCTATTTGTTCAAAATGTGGGGTCTTTGGACATTTGGCAAATTTGTGTAACGTTGCAAAGAAGCAGAAAACAGTCAATCCAATAACGCAACCATTTTTTTCGGGTAAAGCTGGGGTATCTGAGGACAAAGAGGGGTTCACTTTGGTAGGTCGGAATGGTAAACCAGCCAACAGAACTAACCAAACGAGCATTCCAGTGGTTAGAGAAGTTCCGGTGCCAAAGAAGGGTGACATCAATCAACGAGAAGCATTAAAGGACATCCCGCTAAATCGGGCATTAGAATATTCGGATTATTAATCGTTTTGAAGATCTAGGAAATAATGGAAATGAAGGAGTTATTTCTGGAAACGTAATCGTGTTGAAGCAGAATAAGGAGAATAGTCGGGATGTAATGACTCAGCGACATAATCATGGGGCGTTTAAAGCAATTAAGGGACATAATCAGCTCTTAACTGGAAAAGGAAACACTGCAAAACATATGGAGAAGACTGTGATAGTGGGACCCGACATGAGAAAAAAATGGAGAAGACTGTGATAGTAGGACCCGACATGAGAATTGTTGAAAAGGGATTCGAAAAAAATGGAGAAGACTGTGATAGTGGGACCCGACATGAGAATTGTTGAAAAGGGATTCGTGTCGTCTACTGAAAGCTGTGAGGGGAAGAAGAAGGAAAGTATTAAAGATGAGAGTTTGACTTTTTTCAAGGCAAAAGGGGAATGTTGGGCCTAAATTAAATGGACCAAGACCAAAAACAAAAAGTCATCCGAAGATTACTAGGCCTACAATGGGCCTAATTTTTGGTTCCTCAATTAATGAACTCGCTCTTACTTCTTCAGGAAAGAGGCTACGTGTGGAGTCAAAAGGAGTTGGTCAAACTGGTGGGTTCTTTGTAAACCTGAACCCAAATATTGTTATCGAGCAATCTGAACTAGCTGGTGTAACGACACCAAGTACGGAAACGACTCTTGTTTTGGCAAATTCGAACTCAGTGTTTACTGACGTGTTGATGAAGGTATCAGAGGATACACTGAATGGGCGGAAGGCATAACATGATGCCCCGGTGTTCCTAGACTCGATGATATACAATTTAATGATGAGTTTTCTCCTATGGAATTGCCGGGAGGCAAGTAAACCTAATTTCAGATGTTCATTGCGTTACTTGCTGAAGAAGAATATTATGGATATCTTGGCTATGTTCGAAACACATGCTAGTGGTGCCAATGTGGGACGAATTAGCCAAGGTTTGGGATTTGAAAATCAATTCTGTGTGGATGCTACATGGCAGAATGGAGGGATATGGCTTTTATGGAAGTCGAATGTGGGTAAAGTAACTATTATCATGAGTACGACGCAATATATACACGCTCGGATAGGTGAAGAAGAAGAGACCTTCCATCTGATCGTAGTGTATGCTGCTCCCTCTGTGAATCGACGAAGTAGTCTTTGGGAGGAGTTAAAAGATATCTGTCAAAGTATTCAAGAACCTTTCTTCATTGGAGGGGACTTTAACTCCATCGTGAGACTTGATGAAAGGACTGGAGGTAGTGGAGGTTTATCTCAGGACTCTATGGCGTTTGGAAATTGGATTCAGCAGTCTAGTCTAATCGACATGGGCTTTAGAGGAAGCCATTTTACTTGGAGAAGAGGGCGGTCTGAATCTACATTCTTAGCAAAACGGTTGGATCGTATGCTTTGTTGTAAAAAAGCAAGACTAAGGTGGTCGCAGGCGGTTGTTTCACATTTGCCGTTCCTCTCATCTGATCACGCCCCGTTATATGGGGAACTTAACCCGAGATCGATATCAAATCCAAAACGACGCCCATTTTGATTTGAAGCCGCTTGGTTAAAACATGATGGGTTCAAAGCTTTACTTGACATCTTAGGGAATAGTAGTATTTCTACTCCTCAAGCTCTAACAAGGCTTCAGGGCTCTTTACGGAGATGGAACCGGGAAGTTTTTGGTCAAATTGGCAAACGCAAGGAGAAACTCCTGAGTGCTATTGTGAATGTACAAACTGACTTGGAGTTAAACCCGACAGATACTCTCTTAGAAGAAGAGAGGGAGCTAACGAAAGAATTAGATGAGGTTTTGGAACAAGAGGAAATCATGTGGTTTTAAAAATCAAGAGAGAAGTGGATTACCTTAGGAGATCGCAATTCAAAATTTTTTTACACTTCAACAGTGATCAGACGAAGCCATAACAAAGTTGAGATGCTGCGCGGGAATGAGGATCTTTAGATATCGGATCCGAGTGGCTTGGAAACACTAGCTGTGGACTTCTATTCGAATTTATATTCTCTGAAGGATGTAACCTCGACATCACATAGTTTACCAGAGGATGGTTTCCCGAAACTTACATGGGAGGATAAACATGCTCTTAACAAGCCTTTTACAGAGGGAGAAATTAAAACATCGGTCTTTGCAATGGGGAAAGACAAAGCGCCCGGTCCAGATGGGTTCCAGGCAGTTTTCTTTCAGGACTGCTGGGATACAGTGGGATCTTCTCTCATACGATTGGTGATGAAATTTTTTGAAACTGGCAGTATGCCTGAGGGGTTAAACAAGGTACTAGTGGTTCTGATTCCGAAGACAAAGAAGCCGGAGAGAATAACGGAGTTTCGTCCCATAAGTCTTTGTAATGTGATTTTCAAAACTATTACTAAGACAATGGTTTCGCGGCTTAAAGGTGTGATGACTAAACTGATTGGTCCAGCCCAAGCAAGCTTCATACCAGGAAGACTTGGTGCGGACAATATATTGGTGATACAAGAGGCAATTCATTCTATTGGAAAAAAGAAAGGAAAAAGGGGTTGGATGCTCCTGAAACTTGATCTCGAAAAGGCCTATGATCGGATCAAATGGGACTTTTAGGAGGATACTTTGAAAGCAGCAGGTTTATCAATGCAACAGGTTAATTGGATCATGCAAGCTGTTGTAAACTCAGAGATGTGTGTGTTGTGGAACGGCGAAAAAACAACACCGTTTAAAGCGGAACGCAGACTGCGACAAGGAGATCCGTTATCACCGTATTTATTCATTCTATGCATGGAAAGATTGTGCCATCTCATTGATAATTCAGTGAGGATCAGAGACTGGAAACTGATTCGCCTAGCTAGAGGTAGTCCACAACTATCTCACATTTGCTTCGCGGATGACCTAATCCTCTTTGCTGAAGCATCGGTAGCGCATATCAAGATCATTCCCAATGTCCTGAAGAAGTTTTGTGAGAAATCGGGACAAAAAGTGAGTCTACCTAAGTCAAAAATATTTTTCTCCAAAAACGTATCTCGCGCTTTGGCTGATCAGATAAGTGAGGAGAGTGGCATACATAAGACATGTGATTTGGGGAAATATCTTGGGGTCCCGATCTTACATAGAAGAGTCTCGAAGAGGACTTATGGTGAAATAACAGAACGAATCTCCTCCCGTCTTGCAGGTTGGAAGAAACAGTGCCTTAGTTTGGCCGGAAGAATCACCTTAACTAAATTGGTTATCTCTTCTATACCGGTTTACTCCATGAGTACTTCTAGACTCCCTGCAACTACTCTGTCGCAGATTGATAAATTGGCGAGAGCCTTTCTATGGGGGAGTTCGGATGAGAAAAGGAAACAACACTTAGTAAGGTGGAAACGAGTCTGTAAACCGAAAAGGGAAGGAGGATTGGGAATTAGATCAGCTAAGCATATGAATATTGCGCTACTTTCGAAAATTGGGTGGCGACTGATGACTGAGAACACTCGACTATGGTCTAGTCTGTTACAAAATAAATATAAATTTACTGACATCAGAGATCCTAAATAGCTAAAACTGTCTCGTGGAAGTTCACATACTTGGAGAAGTATTCTGGTTGCGTTTCAAGAAGTTGTTATTCCTGGTGCAAGATGGTTGATAGGTAATGGTCGGGACGTATCTTTTTGGAATGATGTGTGGCTGCTGGAGAAGTCTTTATCTGAGTCAATTGTAAATCATCATTCAGTACCAAGTCCAGAAACATGAGTCTGTGATCTTTGGTCAGAAGGATCGGGTTGGAGAGAAGATTTGATTCGGCATCTAGTTCCTCATGTCGTCTGGCTATAGTTGCGTTCTGCTGATAGGTTATCGTGGGGTTATTCTTCGAACGGTTCCTTCTCCGTCAAGTCAGCTTATGAACTACTCTCTGTTGATATGTCGCCGAGAACGAACTTGAGTTCTCTGTTTGATCGGGTCTGGAAAATTCAGATTCCTGAACGAGTTAAAACCTTTCTGTGGTTAGCAATGCATCAAGCACTGATATCTAATGAGGAAAGGTTTCGGAGGCATCTTAGCTCATCAGAAGCATGTCAGGTCTGTAAACAACATAATGAATCGATTCTCCATATTTTAAGAGAGTCCTGCTATGTACGGTTTGTGGAATTGCCTGCTACCTGCTTCAGTTAGGAGAGACTTTTTTGACATGTCAATTCTCGAATGGCTGTTTAAAATCTTGGTGATAGGAGTAAGGTTCGAGAAGGTCAATGGAATAATATGTTTGCTTTGTGTACCTGGTGGGCTTGGAAATGGAGGTGCTTGAATGTCTTCGGTTCAAATAATACTTGGCGTGATAGGGTAAAATTCATTAAGAACCTTACGGAAGAAGTTACTGATAACAAGGTTTTTCGGTCTAAGCTATCAAATCATTGAGCATAGTGGAA
>OVBA01003645.1:0-26969 GCA_900406435.1 Lepidium aucheri | reverse complement strand
TCTTTTGCAGAGGTGTACAATTTCTATAACTACGAGCAGACGCATGTTCTTATATAATCAAACGTCAGCTGATTTTATTATAAAATATACCAAAACATTACAAAGTAGGTAACTGCATGGTCTATTCTTAACTACAAAACTTAAGATTAGACATTGCATAAACAATCATACATACATTCTTGTGTATGTTCTTCTAGTTTTACTTTAATGTACTTTCTTCAGTACATTATTAAACTTGAAGTCAAAGCCACAACGCGCCTGCACGCTTAAGCATTGGAACAAGAGAGCGATTGAGATGAAGACTCATGACTTGATTGGTTCCACCAACAAGCTGTCCTCCTATGAATACCACCGGCACGGTCGGGCTGCACCCTAGCTGAGCCAGAGCTTGCTCTATATTGGTAATCCTCTCTTCTAATAACTATTTTAGATATCTTAGAAAAAGAGATTTGTGGGTTGTAACATATATATAGATAAACAGAAAGCTGTGTGTCAAGGTACTTCATTTTAAGCAACTTCATTTGTAGTAGATTTTCTTTGCAAACTTTCGATCAACTAAAAGCTTGGGATTAAATTTGAATAATAGGGGTAAGTGATAACTACCAAAATGTTTTACTAATGTGAAATCTGCCAAAAAATTTGAACATTCAATGTGTGCTACCTAGATGAATAAGTTAAATTAAAATGGTATTAGAGAAATTTGGTTGTACAATTTATTATATTAGTTTAGTAACAGAATAAATAATATTGTATAGTATAAGTTACGAGAAAAATGTCATAAAAAACCCTAAACTTTTAAAAATGGGTGAAAAAAATACTGAACATTGATTGGTCAAAATAAATCACAAACTTTTGTTGAACTACCATTTAAATCTTAAATTTCAATTCATTAAGCCATTTTGACCCCCCTCCTAAGTGCTTTAAAGTTTTTTTAACTCTGTTAATTAACATAAATTTAATCTGTTAACTTTCACAAAAAAAATAATAAAAAATAATTAAAATCAGAAGTTCTCGTTGATGTATATAATCAAAATGGTTAACGAATTTTTATTGGTTTGATTTGAGTGACTATATTTGTTTAAATTGTGTTTATAGGGTAGGGTTTTAAGCTAGATTTTCTCATGATTTATGTCTTATTTGTTATAACCCAAAGGATTACAAATTAAGAAAAGCTGCAATTTTTTCCAAGTTTTATTTTTGATTTGAAATGGTGAGAAGTTCAAATTATGAGAATGATTATGATATTGTTCGGGATGATTATGGGGAAGACAAGATAAAAGAAGAGGAATTTGCAAATGAAGTTGTTTCTCGAGTAGAGATAGAAGAGTGTGACGAGGAATACAGAAATCGTTTAGGGGTTGGTGCTAAAACATTGAGGATTGGTGCTAAATGTCATGTATCCGAATGCCCATGAAAATGTTATTGTTCATACGAAAAAATACTTCAAAACATGCAAATAAAGGTCTTTGTTAAAGAACATACTTGTGTGAAGTCTGATTATATTAAGTTATTGAAGAGAGGAAGAATTGCTTGGTTGTTTGAGGAAAAGTCAAGGAAAACTCCAAAGCTAATGAAACAAGAGATGGTTGCAGAGGTTAAGAGAGAATTTAATATTGAAGTAAGTGAACAATAATGTGGGAAGCAAAAGTCGAAATTGGCCAAATAGGAAAGAGCAAGTCATGAAACGCATTTTGAACTAATATGGGATTATCGAGCTAAAGTTTTGCGGTCCAATCGATTCTCTACTTTTGAGATTGAGACTATTATGGGTCCAACCTTTGGAAGCAAACAAATGTTTCATCAACTTTTTATTTGCGTTATGTCACAAAGAGAGAACTGGAAATAAACGTGTAGACCTATCATAGGATTGGATGGATACACTGAAATCAAGTAATCACAAATGTATTGTCATTGTCAAATGTCGGAGGAGAACACTCACCAATGGACCGCACTAAGATCGACAAGAGAGAATGGCACAAGATGAAGGCTACAAGATCGTGGACCAAGACAACATTCAAAGAGAGCAACAAAGGCTGCAAGATCAAGTCCAAGAATCTCAAGAACACTCATGGATAGCACTAAATTCAACAAGTCGTTCATGACCTCTTCTAAGACAAGATAAGGTACGATTTATAATTTCATTTAAATGTATTTACAGGTCCATCAAGCCCATCAGATCCAGCCCCTTAGGATAGAGACTCTTAGAGTCCTCTAGGCCTTTTATTAATAACATGGACCGAGGCTTCAACTTGTGAAGCAAGGCCACGAATTGAGCTCTAGTTTTGTTTGCTTTGTTTCTTGTTCGTTAATGGGCTGCGACCCTTCTTTTGTTTGCTTTATTTTAAGTTAAAATAGCCTTAGGGCTATCTTAGAGAACCATTTATAAGTTCCCCTTGAAGTCGTGTAACTTCAACTTTTTTTTATCAATAAAGAGACAAACATTTTCTTACAACTTAGCTAAAGAAAGCCCTAGTCGCTTGTCTAAAGCTTCAAGCACACGTCTTAGATCTTGAGAGAAATCCCCTTGATCAAGAGGTGTTCGAGTGCATCAAGAAGTCTACCATCCTTCTAGTGGATCGCTCCTCACTCCACTACTTTTCCGTCAAGCTCCCTACCTTCGCAAGGAAGTACTCACATTTCCCTTTGACAAAGAATCCATTCTCGTCAACCTTAGAGAAGCACTTTGAGACTTGTGTCACTTCTTTTAGTCTTGGAAATGCAAACATGGTAAACACTTCTAGTTATAAACACGCACCCAAAATGGAAAAGATATCATAAATGATAATGAACCATTCATGCATAGTAACGCTGCACCAATGCTGGACAACATGAGAGGAGGAATTGGCGAAAGTTCTAACATGGATTGAAAGAGAGCTGAAGATGTAAGATGTATTGACAGGGTTTTCTATAAGAATGAGTTCAAGTGTGTTGTAGCCATGTACGCAATTAAATAGTTGTTTCATTACAATATTAAGAAGTTAGATAAGGTAAGGATTGTTGCTGCATGTGCAGAAAAATACTTGTAAATGGAGAATTTATGAGAGACTGGGCAATAAGTGTGATTGTTTGGAAGTAAGAAAAGCTGAGTTAAAACATAGTGGTGACATGAAGGCAAGATCTCAATCCAGCAAAAAGGCCATAACATACATTCTAGCTAAATTTCTTTGCCAGAAGTTCAACAACGGAAAGACCGGGCCAAGGGCTTGTGAAATTCTAGAGGTAGTATTGTCTGAACTAAATTTAATTATCACATACTCTAAGGCTTGGAAAGCTAAACATTTGGCCCTACGACGAGCATGAGGGAAAGAGGAAGAAAGCTACAACGTTTTGTCAACCAACCTACATTTGTTAGGTAAATAAAACTTGAGGACAATTTACAAGCTAAAGATGAGTCTGAACATGAACGACGATGTCTTATTAAATATTTTTTGTTTTCTTTTGGTCCATCAATAAGAGGTTACAATTGGTTACGAAAAGTCATTGTTATAGATGATACATAAATGAAGGGAAAGTATAAAGGATATTTGGTCACAACTTGATGTGATCATGGATAGCTCTAGTGATGAGGAGAAGCTCAACGAGGCCCAAGGATGTACCGGCTGGAGCAACGACATGATCACGGACCAAGCTCATCAACCAGGCTATTGGAGGACTATTTATACGCCTGGAAGAGCAAGAAGAAGTCAACAAAAGCCTAATCACACCGGCTTTAACTTCTATTCAACAAATGGGTGTGTAATCCATTTGTACTCTTTTTGCCTTAGTGGTTTTGTCCCATTGGGGTTTCCACTAAGATTTTTAATGAGGCTAATCGGATTACACTTATACAAGAAAACTCATTTGTTGAATCAATTCGGCCCATTATATTATCTCTTCTAAAGCCCACGAACTGGCCTTGCTGTTTTCTATTTAAACTCCTTGGATGAGAAACGATTTCATTACTTTTAATTAAAAAATTTCTCTTTATCATTGTGTGTCAATCTCTTTGGTGTGTAATATCCAATGGCTCCAAAAAATCAAAGATTTTCTGCTGGCTTTGTGCGACCATTCGATCCACCCTTTTGACTTCTTCTTCATCTTCGATCAAGAACAAGTCGCCTATCCTCTCTACTCTCTTTTGCAAGTACCGATCTTAGGGAGTTTCCATCAAGTGGTATCAGAGAAAACACTTCAAAGGGAGTACCATAAACTCTAACATTTCTAACCTTTTCGTATTTTTCATTTCATCTTCTCATCTTTTGCATTCTCTTGTCTTATAAACCAAGAAAAAAAACATAAAAAGAAATATCATTTGCTTGAACTGATTCGAAAATCATCTCGTATTTGTTTGATTATCACTTGACTTTTCATATTCATGATCGATCTTGTTTGTGTTGTGTATTACGATCAACTTTGTTGTGCGACTCTTCATTTCTATCAAGTTCACGATCAGATTTGCATTCATCTAACATGACTTTTCATATTCTAGGATTGAACTATCATGCATCCGTAAGACTTAGGTTGTTTCGAACATCATAAGTTGATATAACACCTCGTTTTAGTGATTAAAGTGTCCGATCATATTCTATTCAATATCGCAAGTGCTAGAACCAAGTTGACTCTTCCCTTTCTTGTTGATCAATTTTTGTGTGTGATTTTGTGCGAATTTTTTTCTTGGACTTATACTTGTTTGATCTTGTGATTGGGAGGAAACATGTCGCAAGATAGTGAGGGTTCACCACAGAATGTTAACAACAAGTTGTGGCTTGAGGCTATTGAGAAAATATTAGAAAAGAAGCTAATCACGGCTTTGGATCTACGGTTTGATGCTTGGAGACAGGAAATTCAGTCTGAGGGTCATTTTAAATCCCCTCATTGATCAAAGAAGGGAAACTGTGACCAATAACGTCTACAAATATCTTCTGGGCATGAAAAAATGGATGAGGAACAAAATCGGGTTAGAACTAGGAAAGAGAAGATGGTAGAAGAATATTATGGATTTAAGAGTGATGTCTCAAGGAGAAGCCATCTAAGTCATAGAAAGAAGGAAGACTTAAACCGTATGCTTGCTAATCTTGGTGGACTAAAGATTAGAATCCCAAGCTTCCAAGGGAGGAATCATCCGGATTTGTATTTGGATTGGGAAACAAAGATGGAACTAGTGTTCAATTTTCAAGAATATGCTGAAGTGAATCGTGTAAAGGTTGCAGTCACGGAGTTCACAGACTATGCATTGAGCTGGTGGGATCAACTCCTGACATCAAAGAAAAAGAATCAAGAGAATCTGATCTCTGCGTGGAAGGAAATGAAAACTGTCATAAGAAAGAGGTTTGTGCCTTAACCTTATGATCGAGAGTTACATCAAAAGTGGAAGAGGCGTACCCAAGAGAACCGGTCAGTTGAGGATTACTACCAAGAAATGGAGCTACTAATGCTACGAGCTGACATAGTTGAGGATAGAGATGCTACAATGGCTAGATTTCTAGGAAGACTCAATCATGAGATAAAAGATAATGTTAAGGTGGAACATTATATGGAGATTGAGGACATATTGCACTAAGTTATTTTGTTTGAGAAACAAGTTAAACGCAAAGGCAGCACTCATGGTAACTACTCATACAACACACGGACTATCTACTCAAAGGAAGAAGGTTCTCGTGAGGTATCAAAACCAGAACTTTGTAAGATTAAGACAAAGACAGTTGTTAAACTTCAAATGAAAACGGGAAGAATGAGGTTAAACCTAGAGCTAGGAAAGTACGCTATTTCAAGTGCCAAGGAAGTCGACACTATGCTAATGGTTGCCCAAATCAAAAGGTATGGTAATGTTACCCAATGTTGATTATGCATCGGAGGAAGAGGGAAGCGAGACTACACCGTTATCTCCTAGTGCCAATGAATCTCCACCGCCAATTGAGACTACTCCATTAAAAGGAAATTTGTTAGTTGTAAGGATAACTCTCAACATGAATGCCAAAACGGAAGAGCATGAGCAAAGAGAGAATCTCTTTCACACAAGGTGTATGGTGGAAGGGAAAATTTCTAGTACAATCATTGATGGTGGGAGTTGCACCAACGTAGCAAGTGAGACTATGATTAAGAAGCTGTGCTTGAAGACTAGCAAGCATCCAAAACCCTACAAGATACAATGGTTAAGTGAAGTTGGCGAGTTGAATGTGTGTAAACAAGTGCTGGCTCCATTATCTATTGGCAAATATAAGGATGAGGTTCTTTATCATATTTTACCTATGGAGGCTTGTCATATTATTTTGGGAAGGTCCTGGCAACCAGATAGGAAGGTTGTACATGATAGTTTCACCAACCGACACACATTTGTTCACAATGGTCAAAAGATAGCTCTTTTACCTCTATCTCCTCATGAGGTGTATAAAGTTCAGTTGCAACTCGTGGGAACTAGTACAAAAAATGATCTTGGAAGGAAGCCAACTAACTTTTACACTAAGAAAGTGCCGGTCAAGCACTCGTTGACATCCAACCGCCCCATGATTCTCTTTGTTTTTAAAGATGTTTTGTCTAATCTTTCTAATGTTTAGGCGGTCTTGCCGAGCAAATTAGTATCTCTTTTGCGGGGGTTCAAGGATGTCTTTCCAAAAGAGATAGCCAATGGGTTGCCACCAATAAGAGGTATTGAACACCAAATAGATGTCATTCCCGATGCTTCTCTACCAAACCGGCCCACATATAGAATCAATCCCATGGAAACAAAGGAGCTACAAAAGCAAGTGAACGAGTCGCTTGAGAAAGACCACATCGGAGAGAGTATGAGACCATGTGCTGTTCTGGTTCTACTTGTACCAAAGAAAGATGGAAGCTGGTGGATGTGTGTTACTTGTAGAGCAATCAACAACATAACAGTTAAATATCGTTACCCAATACGTAGACATGATGATATGCTTATTGAGTTGCATGGTGCTATTTTCTTTTCTAAGATAGATTTAATGAGTGGGTATCATCAAATTAGGATGAAATAAGAGGATGAATGGAAACGGCATTTAAGACTAAGCATGGGTTATATGAGTGGTTTGTGATACCATTTAGGCTGACAAATGCACGTATTACTTTCATGAGGTTGATGAATCATGTTCTTAGAGCATTCATAGGTGAATTTGTGGTGGTTTACTTTGATGACATCTTAGTCTATAGCAAGTCTTTAGATGAATACATAGAGCATATTAGAAAAGTATTAGACGTACTTAGACAAGAGAGTCTCTATGCTAATTTGAAGAAATGTAATTTTTGTACGGATAATCTTGTGTTTGTAGGCTTTGTGGTAAGTGAGATGGGATATAGGTTGATGAGGAGAAGGTAAAGAGCAATCCAAGAATGGCTCATGCCTAAGACTTTAGGTGAAGTAAGAAGCTTCCATGGTTTGGCCGGATTGTATAGGAGGTTTGTCAAAGATTTTAGTACCTTAGCTGCTCCTCTCACAAAGATTATTAAGAAGGAAATGGGAATTAAGTGGACTGAAGCACAAGAACAAGCCTTTCAAACACATAAGAATAAGCTTATTTATGCTTCTATCTTAGCTTTACCCAATTTTCTTAAAACTTTTGAGATCGGGTGTGATGCTTCTAAAGTGAGTATTGGAGCTGTTTTGATGCAGGACAAGAAGGTAATTGCTTTTTTTAGTGAGACGCTTGGAGGCGCTGCCCAAAACTATCCAACTTACGACAAGAAGTTGTTTCCACTTTTTAGAGCTCTACAAACGTGGCAGCATTATCTTTGGCCCAAGGGATTCGCTATACACACATATCATGAGTCTCTTAAGCATCTATAGGGCCATCATAAGCTTAACAAGTGACACACAAGATGGATGGAATTCATTGAAATGTTTCCATATGTCATCCGCTATAAACAAGGTAAGAACAATGTAGTTGCTGATGCATTGTCAAGGAGGTACCCCTACGTTCTACTCTTGAGACCAAGCTAATTGGCTTTGAGCACTCGAAAGAGCTTTATGAGTATGATTCTGATTTTAGAGATATATTTGCTGAGTGTTCTTCTCATGCTTTTAGTCGTTATTATAAACAAGATGGTTTCTTGTTTTATGAGAACCGTTTGTGTGTACCTAACCAGTCTATTCGAGATCTTTTAGTTAGGGAAGCACATGATGGAGGCTTGATGGGTCACTATGGTGTGGCTAAGACTGTTAAGACCATGCAAGATCATTTTTATTGGCCACATATGAAGTGTCATGTTGAGCAGATTTGCGCTAGATGTGTAAGTTGCAAGCAAGCTAAATCAAAGGTTCAGCCCAACGGTTTGTATACTCCTTTACCTATATCTCATCATCCTTGGGTTGATTTATCAATCGATTTTGTTGTGGGATTGCCTGAACTGGGACTGGTAAGGATTACATGTTTGTTGTGGTTGACTGATTCTTGAAAATGGCTCACTTCATTGCTTGTCATAAAACGGATGACGCAACTAACATAGCCACTCTCTTCTTTAAAGAGGTCATATGCTTGCATGAAATTCCTAGGTCTATAGTTTCTGATCGAGACACTAAGTTCCTAAGTCATTTTTTGTAAACGCTTTGGTCTAAACTAGGAACTAAGTTGGTGTTTTCGACTACTTGTCACCCAAAATTTGATGGGAAAACTAAGGTTGTGAATATGTCTTTATCAACTCTATTACGTGCATTGATTAGAAAAAACCTTAGAACTTGGGAAGATTGCTTGCCTCATGTTGAATTTTCTTTTAATCATGTTATCCATCTACAACTAAGTTCTCTCCTTTCGAAATCATGTATGGTTTTAAACCTCTGTCTCCTTTGGATCTAATTCATCTACCTTTGACTGAAAGAGCTAGTTTAGATGGTCAAAATAAAGCATATTTGGTGAAAAAGCTGCATGAACAAGCTTACAAGAACATCGAGGAATGGAGCAAGATGTACATTCAACGAACAAACAAGGGCCGCAAGGTGTTAACCTTTGAAGTTGGAGATCAAGTTTGGGTGCACTTGAGGAAAGAAATGTTTCCTGCTGAATGAAAATCTAAGCTCATGCCGCAGGTGGATGGACCATTTACCATGACTAAGAAGATCTGAAAATGCTTATCAATTGGATCTTCAAGGTAAGTAAAATATAAGTTCAAGCTTTAATGTTTCCTTGACTTGGCTCCTTTCCTTGTAGATGATACAAATTTGAGGTCAAATCCTTTTCAAGGATGGAAGGATGATGTGATCATGGACAGCTCTAGTGATGAAGAGAAACTCAAGGAGGATGTACTCAAAGATGTACCGGCTCGAGCAATGAAAAGAACATGGATTTTGACTTATATTTAACAAATGAGTGTGTAATCAATTTGTACTCTTTTTCCCTTACTGGTTTTGTCCCATTGGGTTTTCCACTAAAGTTTTTAATGAGGCAAATCGACTTACACTTATACAAGAGAACCCATTTGTTGAATCAACTCGGCCCATTTTCTTATCTCTTCTAAAGCCCACAAGTTGGTATCATTGTTTCCTATTTAAACTCTTTGTATGAGAACCGATTTCATTATCTTTCTTTTAACCAAAAACTTTCTCTTTTTGATTGTGTGTCAATCTCTTTGGTGTGTAATATCCAAAGGCCCCGGGATATCAAAGGTTTTCCTCTTCGTTTGTGTGCGAATTCGGTCCACCCATTCGACTTCTTCATCATCTCTGATCAAGAACAAGTCGCTTATCCTCTCTACTCTCCGTTGCAAGTGGTGATCTTAGGGACTTTGCATCACAACTAGTGGGAAAGAAGGAATTAAGCAAATATTCCCCATAGGCTTTGGTGTTGTAGATGCTGAAAATGAGGCTAGATGGACATGGTTTTTAAGGCAGTTGAAAATATTTGTCCCCGAAGAAGAGAACATTTTTTATTTCAGATAGACATCGAGCAATTTACAGTTCTCTAAGGATAGTGTACCCACTAGCCCAATGTGGAGCTTGCGTTGATCACCTATTCAGAAATGTGGATTACAGGTTCGAGAGCCATGGACTAGCACACTAGGCGACTTTAAGCATTTGATTTCTAAAATAAACAAAAAACAAGTCTTGCTTGTCTTAAATACCTCGAGGATTTTGGATACTCTCATTGGTCTCTGGCTCACTATCCTGGGGAACATTATAGTATAATGACCAGCAACATTGCCGAATAATTGAATGCTGACGTCGATAAAGCAGTGTTAGTACCAATTGTTACAATGGTGGAGTTTATTAGAATAATGTTGATGTGGTGGTTTTCCATGAGAAGGGAACTCAGCTATTAAATTGGGACTTTCTGCATAACAGAAGTAGATGATCTTTTAATTGATAAGTAGAGAGCAGCAATAGAATGTACAGTTCTTAACTCCACACCATCGATTTACCAAGTAATCGACAGAACTGGGTGTGTATTTGAAGTAGATTTTCGTCAAAAGTGTCGTAGCTGCAATGTTTTCAACATAACACATGTCCCTTGCAGTCACGTATTAGCTAATGTGGGAGTCAGTGATATTGATGTGTACTCATTGGAGAGCGCGTGGTACAAAAAAAACATGTCGAAAACCATGTATGAAGGAGTTTTCTACCATGCCCCTAATAGAGTATTTATATATTTGATTGCCGATGTCCACATATAAATATATACAATATGTATATGGACAAATTTCTAAATACTCTTCTATGACATAACTAATAATATTGATGTCTTCACATATAATATATGTCCATGTCTTAGCCAAAATATACAATACATCCATGTTCTAGCCAAAACATACTGTAACATGGAGTGCAATTTATACACATGGACAAGTATCTACATGTGGATAGATTAATAATGTCACGGACAAATTATTTTAACAAAATGTTATCCATGTGGATATATTAATAATGCTCCATGGAAATTAATACACTGTCTTCTATATATTGGATGTTCATGTCCATTTCCATCCATAGAACATGGAGATGAACATCTATCATGCTCCATGTCCATATTGAATGTATGTCCATGTTAGTAGATAATGTGATTGGGCTATGGTGATTGTGTCATCGATGGACATGGTGTAGTTTTTGTGGGAAAGTTACGTATTGCCAATGTCAAAGGTGTTCTTAATATTGACATGTACATAAGTTCGTATATCCCATATTGACATAGATGTGAATATGTTTACTCCATCTTGTACTAATTTAGAATTCAAAGGACATTACATTACCGAAAAGGGATTTAGTAGGAAAGTACAACCATGCTTTAAGTTTCAATTTGAAATTCTTATGAGGGCAACCACAGCAACAAATAAACAACAAATGGTAATGAACATAAAGTTCATTGATTATATGATGATTCTAGATCTTATAACCACTTCTCAAAATCCTCAGAGGGTTTGTCAGGCGATCAACGCCAGATTTAAGATCCACGATCCAAGAAATCATAACCTTCTTCAAGTATCGATTTCTCGACGCACTTAACTAGATGTTCCTCTATATAAAGATAAATGTTAGGAAATAAACTTGACGAAAACCCAATTACAAACTAATGTTTCTTTTCTAATATTTCGCACTTGAAAAAAGGATGTCTTGGATTCGCAATTGTTGTGGAGGTGAATGTGCAAACTTTGGCATATCGAACTTATTGTTTCTACAATGACAAGAGATAGAGGAAGTTAGGAAGGAGGAGAGAGGAGGACAGAAGGAAACCACTAACACACATGTTTATAGAACCTAACTTTAGGTCTCCCATAAGACACCCAAATAATTAGTCCACTTTACACATGATGTAGTTTTTGTTTTCTTAAAATAATATGTAAATATTCCCATGTGTAGTCCGCAATGAAAAAATAAAAATCAAATTAAATTCAACAATTCCTGCCTGTGTTGTTCATGAGTTGTCAAAAACTAGAGACATGAAACCAGGTCTAAAACATTTTGGAGAGGGCTACCAATTCTTTTAATGGGAGTATCTTAACGATAAGAGTTTCATTTGGTTTTTTCAAGAGAAAAATGTAAGATTTACCTAATTCCTTCCAAATGGGTTTTGTGTTTGTTTGGTTACGATGTATTTAATGAAGTAAGTTTGAAAATTATATTCAGGTTGTTGAGGTTCTGAGAACTTCAAGAGATGAAAAACTGTCACTTGGTCATAAAAGGTGAGTGAGAGTACACAGACCTAGGGAATTGGCATTTTAATATCTTGAAAGAGGAGTTTGGAAGATGTGTCGCAGTGGTACAAGATGATTCTTTTAAAGATTATGAAGATAAGGTCGTACCAGAGTTTTCAGTGGTTAGAGAGAACTTCATTCCTTCCTTATTGTATTGGACTGGAAACATCTCCATTTACACAAGCCAAGATGCCCCTTGTTATGGTTTCAAACAACATACGGTTCACAAATTTTCAAGATATTATTTCTAACTACAGTGCGCTAAACCTTTATTTTGTCACTCAAATGTAGGATTCCCAAAAACCTGACCATGTGTACTGCCAATATCTTTTGAAGATTATGCGGTTATGAAAGAGGTTTCCGCGGTTGAAGTTTTTTTCGAGGCTAGAAAACAAAAACATGTTATAGACATGAACGAAGGTTTGACAACTGCAGGAACTGAAACAGGTTTGTTAGGAGACAATCATATTCTTAAAACGGTCAAATATATGTTGATTGTGTAGGAGAAAATAATTGAAGCTACACTTAAGATGAATTTAGTGATTGTGATGGGGAAGGTAACTTTTATGAATTTGATTTTTTGAAAAATTTAATTAGCATAGAATATCCTTATGATTAGGATCCTTATAAATGTGTTAAAGGACATGAACACGTTTTCATAACAAATTGCGCAGATAGGACATGTCTATCATTACTTTTTTTAAGGCTGGGAAATGAAGACATGGACAAGACCCCTAGATATTAAGACGCACCCAATACGGAGAGAATGTCATAAATGATAATGAACCATTCCACCTCTGTAACGCTGCATCGATGCTGGACAACATGAGGTGAGGAATTGGGGAGAGTTCTAACATGAATTTAAAGAGAGCTAAGGATGTAATCTATATTGGCAAGGTTTTCTATAAAAATAAATTCAAGCGTGCTGCCGCCATGTACGCAATTAAATGGTTGTTTCATTGCAATATCAAAAAGTTAGATAAGCTAAGGATTGTTGCTGCATGTGCAGAAAAAACTTGTAAATGGAGAATTAACGAGAGACTGGGCAATAAGTCTAATTGGGTGGAAGTGACAAAAGTTGAGTTAAAACATAGTTGTGACATGAAGACATGATCTCAATTCAGCAAAAAATGCCACAACGGACATTCTAGCTTAATATCTTACTAGGACGTTCAAAAATGGAAAGACCGGGCCAAGAGCTTGTGAAATTCTAGAGTCAGTTTTGTTTGAACTATATGTAATTTTCACATACCATAATGCTTGGAATGCTAATGAGTTGGCCCTAAGACGAGGACGAGGGGCAGAGGAAGAAAGGTACAACTTCTTGTCAACCTACTTACATTTGTTGGTAAATCAAACCCAAGGACAATTTACAAGCTAAGGATGAGTCCGAAAATTGATGGTGATGTCTTTTGGTCCATCAATAAGAGGTTACAAATGGTTAAGAAAAGTCATTGTTACAGATGATACATAAATGAAGGGGAAATATAAAGGATTGTTGTTCACAACTAGTGGGCAAGAAGGAAATGTGAAAATATTCCCCTTTGGGTTTGGTGTTGTAAATGATGAAAATGAGACTGGATAGTTGAAAATATTTGTCCCCAATGAAAACAACATTGTTTTTAATGGAGATTGTGTTGCTCATCTATTCAAAATTGTGAATTACAGGTTCAAGAGCCATGGACTTGCTTTTTTGTATTAAAGGTTGCAAGGTCTTTCAGACAAGGCGACTTCAAGCATTGAATATCTGAAATCAACAAGGAGGATGGAACTTAGCTCTAAAACTAGAATTTTCCGCATAGTAGAAGTAGAGGATATTTTAATTTATAAGTAGATGGCAGCAACATAATGCACAAATTCTCAGCTCCACACAATCGATTTACCAAGTAAACAATGGAATTGAGTGTGTATTTGAATTAAATTTGTGTTGCATGTTTTATAGCTGCAATGTATTCAATATATTAAATTTGTGGTAGTCAGTGCCATTGATGTGTACTCGTAGGAGGGCTCATGGTACACAACAGCCACGTGGAAAAGCATGTATGAAGGAGTTTTTACCATGTCCATAATGAAAAAGATTTTTACATTCCAAGCACACTTAAAGATGTTGTAGTCAAGTCATCTAAAACAAAAACGCCCACTAGGAGGCGAAAGAAACTGAGAATCCTATCCAATCAAGAGTATTCCGTAAGTTTGCATTCCATGCATTAAGGTATATCATAGGTATATACTCTTTGATAAATACTAGTTTATCTCAATTATTTTGTCTAGATATTTGCAGGGAAAGACGCAAATGCGCACGCGATGCAAAGGGGTGGGTCATACGAGAACGAGTTACAAGAATGGTATATGAACATATAAGTCCAAGTATATTTTGGTTTTTTCATCTCCATGACCGATTTTTTGTTTTTTGTTTTTCATCTTCATGCTCAGTCTTCCTATCATTTTCCTCATGCTTCCCTTCCTTCTCATGACTGTTTATTTTTCTAACTATGTCCCTAACACCTTCATCAACTTTCCAATCAGTACAATGGTTTACCTTTTCCTTACATTCTTCTTTTGAAAATGAAGAAGGAATGCTCCCATTATTCCGTCTAATAAGTCTCGGTTCCCCCAAAATAACCAACACATACTCCCCCACTTATTTCAAAGTAGGTGTTTCTCTGCCAGTAGGATGTCTAGTACCTTATCTTCAATTATTTTCATCATTTTCTCTTTGAATTTGGCTCCTCTTTGCGAATTTCCTCGATTTTTTACTTTAGTTCCACCTACGGCCTTCTTCCTTTTTGCCTTCTTTACTGTCTTCTTACCCTCTGGTTTCTTTGGCAATAAAGCTATAATTTATTGGCTCTCCAACATATTCTCCAATGAAACAATCCTTGGAGAATTTTATTCCTTTCTCGATATGGCTTACGATAACTTACCCTGGGGTCATCGCCCTAATCTACCCACGAGACGTCATCCTTTGTTTCACCTCTTAAGTGCTCACCACCTCAAGTTGATCCGTTAAATTTTTTAGTTAATATGCTTAGCTTAAGAAAAGCAAACACAATAACTATATATATACTCTTACATTGCTATTGTCCTCCACGTCCAATATATTTGCGTTATGAAAAGATCTCAGAGTCGTACATGGTTGGATATTAAAACGTGCACATTTCCATTCTTCTATTTCATGTGGTATTAGTGTAGCGAGTGAGGTATACATTCTAATATTAATAGTTGCAGTGCTATTGGCAACCCATGCGCAGATGTGTGGGTTTGCCTGAGATTTTTAACAAATGCATTTTTACTTTGAATCATCTTCGCACTCTATATCATTCTCAGAGTTACGATAAATAACTTTCTGCCTTAGGGATAACTTTCAAACAATTCTGGATCTTTCAGCATTTCCACCGTTTGCAATGTTGGCTTAACATCCTGCATGCCACATATATACCCCGTCTAAGATTACTATTAGAGCTAGGCGTAATGCTTTTGAACGAGGAATTAATTCATCGGCTGGAAATCGTTTTTCATTTTTGAGCTAATTAACTATATCTTCAATGGTTATTCATGTCTCCTCTTCAAACAATGTTTTCCAGTATGGCTAATGTCCCTTAAGTGGTATTTGTTGTGCCACTATGGATTCCACATCCTGATTTAGATTGCAATTTAGGCGTGTAAATCTTTCTTAACGAGAAGCGCATTAGCTGTCCTCCAAACACAAACCAAATCTCATGTTTCTTCTCTGATATCAGTGTCCAACAAAGCATTCTCTAGAAAATTCTTGCCGATATTGAGCATCTCTGTAAGGACAGATCAAACAAGTGTCCAAATGAACATGTTTTTCAAGTACTTTAATTCGTCACTCCGTGCAAATACTTCTATTATGTCCAGAAGGTATTTTGGCTTTGAGTATGCGTTGATTCGACCATCTCCTGGGTATCGGTTTATGCCATTAGCCTTCTTGGTAGAATCTCATGATCTATTTCAACCCTTTCCAATATCGTCTTCATCTTTTTGTGCTTACTCAACTTTCCTATCAGGCGAACACCTGAACATTTAGTTAGTCGTAAACTTACATTACAGTTAAGCTAAGTAAATGTCATGTTTATTTCGTATTTCTCAACAAACAGTTATAGAAAAATTATACCTTTATTTTGCCAAAAACCAAAATCGACAAGTTTTGAACATTATATCGTCCTCTAGAACTTAAATTTCATGTATTCCTTCTTCGTCTCTATTGAAAACCTCTAATTGATGGACACAATCCACTTCTTTTAACCCTAATTGTAAAAAAAAACAATATTTTTACTTTTTCCCAACAATGCATTTAAATTGCTAAAATTGATCTTCGTCCATGTCTTTAAACTAAACCTCTAACTTACCCACACTTTTTATCCAATTATTTCTCAACTTTCAAAATCATTTTCAACCCTTTCACCTCACGACTCAGATAGATTCATTACACAATATAACATCGAACCTAAGTTTTTTTGGTTAGATAATATACTTTCTCAAAACAATGTTATTCCCGTGATTGTCTTCCGTCAACAAAATTTCGTCGATGTTATGGCTCTCACCTTACTTTAATTTTATCAGAAAATAAACTCTCTTCACTTCTTTGGCCTGTTAATTTCAATCCTGACCAAGCATACAATTATTTTTTTACACGGTGCCATTAAGAAAAAATAGGGTCAAAATTCTCTTTCTTGCCTTCAAAACAAGACAAGCAGGAGAATGTCAAAACATAAGGGCATTTTTGATGATTACGTTTACAATCATGATATTTTTGATGAAATCTCTTAAGCATATGGGAAAAGAATATTCAAAATTTGTTTGTATATACATATATTAGTTAAATTATATAACTTTTATTTTTTACAATATTGATGCTGAAAGCAAAGAAAATAGTGATGTAGATTAAGTAAGATTGGTTGTATGTATTAATATGTTTTTTTTCTCAATACTAGGCCACAACTGACCGGATCATTAGCCAAGTTCCTACATAATGTAGGTGGTGGGACTCGATCTCTCGATGTATGATGGTGCATGTTTTTAGTGGACATACCACCTGACACTAGACCACGTTCACTTGAAATATTAATGTTTTGGTTTTTTTTGTCAACATTGGATCGAAAAGGCCTTATCCATAGCTAAAGCCCATCGTAAAATTCTTTTTTAAGCTACTATATTGCAGCAAGTAGGAATCGAACTCTGGTGCCAAGTCATTAGTTGGATCATCCTAACCACCAGACTGAGAGCAACTCGGTAATATTAATGTTTAGTTAGAATGTTAATATCATTGATTTTCAATTAATTTAATGTTTTATTTAGTTTTATTTAACATAAATATAAAAATAAATAAAAGTTTATTATTAAATATAATTGCCTGCTATTCTTTTAATTTTTGGATTTTTCATTAGAAAATTATATATAAAAATATTAATATAAATTTAATGGTGTATAAAACATTGATCCTAGATCAACTGGTGACCAGAAAGTAATTTAAGTTTTTATCTGGTCGGGTATGAAAAGTTCCTTCATAAATAAAATAATAAATTATCCAAAGAAAATGGAAAGAAAATATATTTAGTTACATAGCAATTAGGAGTTTCATCGTGGCATTCAGGTACCAACGTATGATATTTATGTGTTTTGTTAGAGCACTGTACGTAAATTAAAACAAATCTAAATTAGTAATTCAGGAAAAGAATGACGCTAACCAAAACTTTGAGCATGCACCTTATGATTCTTCAACAAGTTTCATACATTTTTCGTTACATGGATCAACATTGTAATAATTTCCATTGCAGATTCTCTCCATGGACTGTATGAATTGATGTTTCAAATTTATAATATCATGTGAGTCTTCAAATAACACAAAGGTTAGATCTTGTTAATTTGGAAAGTTTAGAAATACATAATTATGAGCTAATGTAAACTGGACTTGATCCTATTTCCAAGTAGATGACCCATTTTTGGGTTAAAATATATGTATATAACTATCATTTGTTTATATTTTTTTGTCAGAAAATGGGGACAAACCCAAATTTATTCAAAAGTAATCAATTTTTACGAGCAACAACAAACATTCTGAGTACATGCAATACATGCGACACCATCATCCCAAAACAAACTAACAATATCCGGAACTACATTAAAATTATAATATCCCAACAGTAATGAAAAAACAAGATTCGCAAGACCATCCCCGCTAAACAACTGGTCTCTCTAAACGTGTAAAAAATATGGATCATCCGATCATTAATCAAAAAACCATAACATGATTGTACCAAAAAAGGTGAAATCACCAATCTCCTTTGTCATAAATCCAATCAAAATCTAGGAGTCCATCTCCAACTACAAAATTTCACTATCTTCTTCTCCCATGCTAAGTATAAGTCACAGTAAACTTCCCAAAACTATGACAGTCGAACTATACATATACCTATATTCAAAACAAAGCCACCACGTCATCTTTCCAAATGATCATGAAGAACACTTCCAGTTGCCGCGAGTCCCAGATTACCCCTAGAAGCACCAACAATAGAAGCTTAACCATTCTCTATCGGCAGGCTCCCACCGAATAAGCCTCTCAACTCTAGTTGATTCTAGTAATCTCTCGGCCACTGCAACATTCACACGGTGAATCTCAATAGATTTATCTTGAATGAATTTAGTTTTATCCCTACACATCCTTTGACTTCCAAAAACATCCATGCATCTTCATTTCCATCATACCATCCAGCCTGCGCAAATCTCAAGGATCACAAACAATTATCATGTACCTTTTCATCCGAGATTATGATAAATCCATTCTAATAACGTCATTGTAAATAAACAATCATGCATAGTTGGAGGGAAAATGTGTCTTCATATTCCTTCCATAGACGGGCAATAACAGATTACATGAAGAAGTGTTCGTCTCCTCCTTTACATATCTAACCAACACTAGAAGTGCACATATGTATCATTTGTCTTTCCAATTTTTTTTAACAACACAGGATTCCCACCTAACCAAAGGAATATTTGAATGTGTTCTGGTACTTGCACTCACCACACTAAGTGACAAAAGTTACTTATGTTCCACCTTGATCTCATATATCTGGCTACAAAATCATAAGCAGAACTTGCAGTAAGCATTCCATCATGAGAAGAACTCCAAGTCATTTAATCACCAGCGCATGTAATATCATTTACCACATACGCATTAAGTCTTAGACTCACATTCTCCAGAAGAAGATCATCAATTATATCACACCTCCACCCTGATCAAGTACACCAAAAATCATAAGACTCAGAGAAGCTCACTACCGTTCTCCGAATTGGTAATTGCAACTTCCTGTAG
This sequence comes from Lepidium aucheri, assembly GCA_900406435.1. Taxonomy (NCBI): domain Eukaryota; kingdom Viridiplantae; phylum Streptophyta; class Magnoliopsida; order Brassicales; family Brassicaceae; genus Lepidium; species Lepidium aucheri. The sequence goes on along the minus strand of OVBA01003645.1, from coordinate 7,528 downwards.
TGGCTTATCTAGTAACCATATATAGTCCCAAAATAGAATATTCTATTCATTAACAATAACCCACTTGAATCCTGGTGAAAGCACTTCCTTAAAATGAACAAGAATACTCCAAAATGTTGAAGAACCAACTATAATATAATTAAACCAAACCGAATCGGGAATAGTTTTGAATATATACTTTGATCATAAAATCTTTAACCATAAGCTTTGATCATAAAATCTTTAACCATAAGCTTTGATCATAAAATCTTTAACCATAAGCTTTGATCATCTCGAATAATCCTCCAACCTATCTTGGCAAGTAAAGCTTGGTTCATATCTTTGGTCTTTATGAAGTGTGGCTAGACTTAAAGTGTGATTTTTCCAGCCTGCAAGCTTAAAGGAGACTCGCTCAAGAACTGTTCTAAATGTTTCTTTATTAACTCGTTTCTGCAGAACCGGGATCCCCAAATAATTCTCCAAACCCTTGGTAGTTGAGATCCCACTCACAGAAGTAATATTAGATTCTAACTCGCGAGAAACATTCTTGGAGATATAGATTTTTGAGTTATCTACACTAATATTTTGACCTGAAGCAGCACAAAAAATCTCCAAAATTCTGCATAAAACCCGAATCTACTCCATCGAAGCTTCCGCAAAAATGATCTCTTTCTTAGCAAAGAAAATTTGTGAAAGCTTTGATACTCCTCTAGATTGGCAGATTGGTTTCCAGGATTAACTCCTATCTACCTTTTCAATAAGGTGACAAAGTCTCTCCATACACAACACAAACAAGTAAGGTGATAAAGGATTTCTTTGTCTCAGACCTCTAGACAAAGTGAAAACTTCTACCATCTTGCCATTCCATAAACGTTTCATACTTTGATTTGTGGCAGATTGCATAATCCATTGCCGCAAACCCTCGGGAGATTCGAAACCAGAATAGTATCATTAGGAAATTCCCAACTAATATTATCATCTCCAAGTCAAGCTTAACCAACATCCATTGCTTTCTATCAGTATTGTGTGTCATAGAGTGAAAAACCTCTTGAGCAACAAAACCATTATCGGTACTTAGTCTTCCCAGAGAATAAAGCTATATTGAGCCGGACCAATAATCTTACGCATAATCAACTTCAACCCCAACATCATTGTCTTGGTTCATTCCAATAGTGATAAGCCAAAAGTGATAACCCAATTTTGTCCAATAAGGTTATGTAATGTGTTGTTCATAACCAACACATCATTAGATTCACAAGGCAAAATTCCAGTTCTAAAAAACTAACAATAAATTAGAAATCGAAGTGCCAGTAACATCCAATCATTATTGGTAAAAAACTAGTTGATACCCGTTTGGTCTAGGAGGTTATATACTTCCTCATACTGCGCATAGCTCTCTTAATTTCCATTGGTGAGAAAGGCTAAGCTAATTTCTCTATATTAGACTTTGATTGCGAGATAAAACCCTCTGGAGGTAACTGAGTAGGGACTTCACCGACATCATCTAGAGAGTACAATCTCTTATAATACGCAATATCTAACTATATGAGTGCCGCACTATCAGAGATCCAAATCCTGTCCAACCGCTTCAGCATCTCAATATGATTTCTTCTTCTATGTATGACAGTAGAGGTGTGAAAGAAGATGTATATCTATCGCCCAAAGCAATGCACTTCTCCCGAGCCTTTTGGAACCACACCATCTCTTCTTGTTCCAAAAGCTCATTGGAATTTTTTAAGATTTCTGCCTCTCATAAAAGTAAACAATTCGAGATAGCCATATCCAGCAAGTTCTGAACTTGTTTTAATCTTAGCAAGTAGCTTCTCTTTACGTTGCTTATTATCACCAAAAACCTCCCAATTTAATCTTTTAATAGTTCTCCAGAGCTTCACCAAGGCCTTAGGAGTGATAATAGAATAGTCCCAAGAATAGTGCATCAGTTATTTGAAACCTGGATATGTTAACCATGCAGCCTCAAACCTAAACGGTCGTCTTTGCGGATTGTTTATCACTTCAGGGCATAACTGCAAATACAAGGGGGTGTTGTCTGAAGATAAGAAAGACAAATAAGAAGTCATGCATCATGCCATTTCAACCTTGCTGCTGCTGAACATAAGACTCGATCCAATCTCTTTGCAACATAGGAAGACTCAGGCCAACCTACCCGCCAATTGAATCTAGTACTTTGTAACGCATATCCGTAAGCATAGACTCCTTATTCCAACGATCATACTCAATTGAATCTCCGAAAAGCCTCCAGTTACCTCCATTTCTTTCATTAAGATAGACGATTAAGTTTAATTCACCACTTGCAGACAATGGCTCCATGATATCCAAGATAACATCCTGTAACTTTTTCCAAAGCTAACTTCTCATGGTAACAGTAGGAGCAACATAGATCACGATAAGGTGAACAATTTCCATACCATCTTTCACACTAATATGAACAAATTGTTCAGTTGTTGTAACACTAACATCACTTAGACCATCTCGCCAAAGCAGCCAAATCTAACCACTCTGATCCACAATATCAACACGATGAGAATTTGCAAAGCCCAGCCCCCTATAAATACGACATGAACTATTACCTCCTGCATGAGTTTAAAAACAAAGTCAAAGTAGTGTCTTAAACCGTTTAAGCAAATATCATATTGGTCGTCTAAAACTGGGTTTATTTCCCCCCAATAACTCTAAAATAAATAATTTATCATAATAACACTGAAAATGTGCAAACAAACTACCGGAGCAGAATGATAAAAACTTGGTGGCTTCTCTTGCCCACCATAATTGATAACCTGAATCTCCATATCACCACTACTACAACGAGTATCCATAACAGGGCAAGCTTGAACTACTAACTTTGAAACCTGAACATCTAGATTATTTATTGTACCACCACTAACTAATACTTCCATGTCATTTCGACTCTCTCCAACACCACCAAAAGCATTAATAACCCTACCATTAATTCCCTCCTTAATCCTAGAACCTCCATTTACTCCCTCTTCACTCCTCAATCACTTTTATGAGCCCGACAAAATGACTTCTTAAGTAGCCAGACCAAAAATTAACCCTTTAACCTATCTACTATGTTTCTTTACTACCACACCACTCTTCTTTATAAACATTTTAGTTGAAGCTTTATACACAAGCAAATGTGAGGCTTTAGTAGAACTATTAACTAACGAGTAAAATTTACTTGAATTTCCAACCGTGAAAACAATTAGACTTTGGGTCTTCGAAGTATGTGGAATTTGAGTTATCTTAATAACGTTTGGTACATTCTCTTTACCCGTAAGAGTTGATATGCATAGTTTTTAGCACATTTTAGGAGTTCTAATTAGCCGTTTTACGTGCATATCTAATATATTCTTGTCATTTTAGAGTCCAAATAGCTTCATTCATTTGCATCAGCATGCATATTGCATTCGAGGGGACTTTAGGTACTGAAGGTGCAAAAATGGAGTGTTCTGGACTAGTGGCTGCAAAGAGATGCAAAGTAGCAGCACTTGGAGTGTGATTGGAGCTGGGAAACAGATGATGAAGCTCGAGTACATATCGAGTCTCCTCAGGCTCAAACTGGGGTGGAGTGGCGAAGGACACATGAAGAACTCGAACTGTAAGCTGACACTCGAACTACCCTTGTTGCACTGGAGCTGCAGTTCGAGTGTTGTATCTTGAGACGCAAGGTTTCTGATCATGGACATGATCAGCGTCTGGATCAAGCTTGGCTTCAAGATCCATTGAAGATTGGTCCTTTTTCTTACTAGGACGAGTTTTACTTGTGTTTGTGCTGAGTTCTCTATATACTTTGAGTGGGGATGAGTTTTGGGGATCTATCAAGTTTTCTGATCCGAGTGATTATCTGTTTTTTGAGTGAGCAAACGTTAGCTTTTTGTAATTCCAGAATAAATCTTTCTGATTTGAGTTTTATGTTTTTATGCAATTCAGTTTTTACGTTCAGTGTTCATTTCAATTTTCATTCGAGTGTTAGGTCTATGTTGGCTAATATGAATTTCGTGTTTAACGTTAATTTCATGAATTCCAAGTAGTTACCTAGGGCTCTTGAGGAAGAGCTATATCAGCGTGAAGCATAGGTTTTCTAGGTTGCTTGAGGTTAGAATTGTTTGGATCTCTTCAGTTTTGGTGCATTAATTACTAGCTCTATTCTGATGACTGGAGCTTGTTCTAAGACGCTCTAGCATCTGATCGGTTTTTGATAGAGCGTCTGACTGAACCACTTCAGGGATTTGCACACTTGGCTTGAGGGATCGAATGTCCGAGGTGTGAATTGGCTTTAAGCGGTTAATCATTCATGCTGGGTAGATTATAAAACGCCTATGGGGATAGGGTATGTTAATAGTCAACTCGAGTTTGTTTGCCACGAGAGTGGATTCATTTTATTCGTTCTCGCTGCCTAGAGATTAGCTTTATTGAGTGTTGTCAAGCACCTAGTTGATCTAAGAGTCACGCTGATCCATGATGCTCACTCCTCAAGAACCTGTTTTCTTACCTTGCATTAAATTCACTTTTGACTTTGCTACTTATTGCTTCGTTTTAATTTCTTTATTATTGTAGATTGATTTGTTCATTTTTATTTTACGTACGATCTAGGTTGTTAGACAAACCAAACTTTGATTGACTTGAATTAGGATAGATTACTGCATTCTGAGTGATAACTACACGCCCAGTTGGATTGACACCTAATATACTACACCGACATATTAGTGTAATAGGATTTGAAAAACACACTGAAATCTTGTTACCAAATTGGCGCCGTTGCCAAATGGGTTTTTGCTAGTTACATTTAGGATTGTTAACTTTCTAAGATCAAGTTCTTTTTGTTTCTTGTTACTTACTCACCTTTGATACTGTCTTTTGCGTATGTTTTAGGTGGTTTCAACATTCAATGAGTCCGCTACAACCTACTGTTTGAGTTGAGTTCACGTATTGTATGCAGACACATTCACAGTGGAGTCATAACCTACTCTAACCTCTTGACACTATTAACCAAATTCCACGCGAGTTGAAAGCAAAGAAACACCAACTAGAAACTGCACCAGAAGATCCAGCTGAAATGAATCCTCCAGCAAACTCACAAACACACCAAATTCCGCCTGAGCATACCGACCCACCTCCTCTGGATGGACCTCGGCAGAGGAGGCCTCGAATAATCGGAGCTGGAGATGCACCAAGCACTCATACCCAGAGACATGGAATTATGCCTCCAGCTATTTCGAACAACAACTTCGAGATCAAGAGCAGTCTCATCTCCATGATCCAGAACAGGCAGTTTCATGGACTACCCTTTGAAGACCCTCTTGATCACTTGGACGAGTTCGAGCGCATTTCTGGTCTGCAAAGTCTTAATGGTGTCAGTGAGGATGCATTTAAACTTAGGCTGTTTCCATTCTCACTCGGAGATAAAATCTGCATTTGGGAGAAGCATTTACCACAAGGATCCATTACTTCTTGGACTGAAGGTAAAACTGCTTTTCTGAGCAAGTTCTTCTGGAACTCTTTCACTTCAAAGCTCAGGAGTGCTATCTCGAGCTTTACACAGCGAAACCATGAAACAGTTGCTGAAGCATGGGAGCGATACAGAACTTATCAAACCCAGTGCCCCCATCATGGTTACGCTCCAGAAACATTGCTTAGCAACCTTTACAGAGGTGTTCATCCTAACATCCGAAGGACCCTGGATACCGCCAGTAACAGAAATTTCCTAAACAAGGATGTAGATGAAGGTTGGGAGTTAGTGGAGAATATGCCACAGGCAGATGGGCAGTATAATAAGGACTATGATAGGACCATTCGTGGTACAGTGGACACAGACACAGTCAGTAGGAAGGAACTCAAGACCTTGAAAGAGAAAATTAACAAGCTGCTGCTGGTGCAACAGAAACATGTTGACTTTATGAATAGTGATGAACATCTTCAAGACGAGAGTCAGCAAGCATCATCTTCTTTTGTGAAGACGACTGGGCAACTTCCAGGGAAAGCAGTTCCTAATCCGAAAGAGTATCACGCCAATGCTATCACTATGTGAAGTGTACGCGAGCTGCTAATTCGAGCAGAGGATTCCAAGGATACTCAGGACAGTAAAGTTCAGGAGGGGAAGGATTCTCTCATCATTGATCAGACGAAAACTTCCACTGCAGACAAGATACTCGAACAAGAAACTCGAGCTGAAGCTGTTCCTAAGCTACAGTCTGCTGAAGATCCCACGCCTGAAGCTGAGATATGTCGGATCATGATGAACCAAAACCCATTTTTTCAGATACACCACCACCTACAACAGTTCAACAGAAGAGAAAATCTTTTGTTCCACCACCTTACAAACCCCAACTGCCTTTCCCTCAAAGGTTCAAGAAGGATTTGACGAAGAAATATAAAGCCCTTTTCGATGAGCAGATGAAGGATATCGAGATGAAGATTCCTATCTTAGATGCGTTCATGATGATACCTCCTTACCAAAAATTTCTGAAGGAAGTAGTTAAGTAGAGGACTCAAGAACTCGAGGGAATGGTAGTGTTGACGCATGAGATCAGTGCTATAATCTAGAGGAAGGTTGTGCCAAAAAATCTTGGTGATCCTGGAACCTTCACAATTCCCTGCTCGCTTGGACGCNTCCATGCTTGCTTGGACTATTGTCATTCAGCAAATGTCTCTGTGATCTTGGCGCCTCAATCAGCCTTATGCCTCTTTTAGTTGCAACAAGGTTAGGTTTTGTCGACTACAAACCTTACAAGATCTCGTTGGTTCTGGCAGATAGGTCAGTGAGGATCCCGCATGGCATTTTAGAAGACCTTCCTGTGAAGGTGGGGAAAGTTGAGATACCAACAGACTTCATTGTTCTGGAAATGGATGAAGAGCCTAAAGACCCCCTGCTGTTTGGAAGACCTTTCTTAGCCACAGCAGGTGCGCTAATTGATGTTAGGAATGGGGTGATCGAGCTAAATCTTGGTCCAGATCTCAAGATGAAATTCAACATCAACGATGAGTTTAAGAAACCAACAATTGAGGGTCAGGTATTCTCAGTTCAAGAAATGGATGCATTGGCTGATGAACTTTTAGTGGAGTTGGCAGCTGAAGACCAACTACAAGTTGCCTTGACCAAGCCAGCCGCTGAGGGGTACTTGAGTGTAGAAGCTGAGTACTATGGGAAGCTACTTGATTCTCACAAGCCAGTCAGAAGTTCAGTGGTTATTGAAGAACTAGATGAAACACGTTCTGAGGATAAAACAGATAGTCTGTACTCGAGTGTATCAGCACCAGATTCAACTCCAAGACTCGAACTGCAAGCATTCGAATGCACCACACCTGCAATCACTAATGATTGATCTGAACTGCAAGCACCCAAAGTGGAACTAAAACCACTTCCTACAGGGCTAAGGTATGCTTTTCTGGTNTCTACTTATCATGTGATTGTCAATGATGCTTTGAGTGATGATGAATTGAGCATGCTATTGACTGAGCTTAAACGTTTTAGGAAGCTTATAGGATATACCCTTCAGGATATTAGAGGAATATCTCCGAACTTTTGCAC